>VWZD01007949.1:103108-142257 GCA_013396695.1 Sakesphorus luctuosus | reverse complement strand
ATAAAATTGTGCTTTACCATCCAAAAAAAAAATTGATTTANTGAGAAACTTTAATTTTGAAGATTTGTTTTTGTTTCGAAATAGAGCGAGAAGCCAAAAAAATATTAAGCTTGTTATGAAAATAAAGTTTAAAAATTAGGTTTGGAAGTCATCTCTCATTGCAACAATGGTGAGCAGGATACAATGTCTTATCTGTAGATGTAAAAACCAGAATATAAGAGGAAAACACTTCAAATTTGGATGAAATACCAGGAAACAATTATATCAAGGAAAAAGCAAATTTTAATTTCCATCAGCCAACAGGGCTTATTTTATTTTTCCAAGCTATCTAAAGGAAAGATCTCTGAATTCAAATTGGAAAGAGAAAGCACTTTGCCTGTTATCAAAGCATGAGAGAAGGAAGTTAACAGAGCTGGCTTGGCCCAGCCCTCAGCTCAACAATCCTCCAAAAAGGAATGAGGTAAAGAAATTAGTATTCTTTACTGTGTTAAGTATAGGATATAAAGTAATATTTTAGATATTTAGATATTTTACTCCCAGCACTGTTGGCCCCCTGGCACCAGACCCTTATTCAAAGAGCACAAACATTTCCTTGCTCACAAACCACTGGAAATGATAACCCAGGACGGTTTCCCCTGGTCCATAGGTATGAAAAGTGCCAGTGAGGCAGCATGGGGGTCTCAGGGGATTTGTTTTCACAGAATCATAGAATGGATTGGGCTGGAAAAGACCTTCGAGATCATCAAGTCCAACCCTTGGGCCAACTCCAGTCCCTTTACCAGATCATGGCACTCAGTGCCACGGCCAAGCTCAGCTGAAAAATCTCCAGGGATGGGGAATCCACCCCCTCTCTGGGCAGCCCATTCCAATCCCTCAGCACTCTCTCTGCAAAGAATTTTTTTCTGTTATCCCACTTAAATTTTCCCTGGCAGAACTTGAGCCCGTGCCCCCTTGTACCTTTTGAGGTACTTGAACACCTGCTTGATGAAGCCCAGCTCTCCTGCTCCTCAGCTCTGCAGGAGCTGCTTGGTGGCCACGTGGTGAGTTGTGAACGTGTGACCACTGTCCATGAGACACTTTCAGGCATCACATGCTCAGGAGGTATTGCTGCAGAATTAGTGTCTTAATCTGCTCTGGAGTGTGGAGATCAGAGCCCAGACACTTTCCTCAGTGGAGTGACAGGGAGACTTTCTGCTGGTACCAATGAGCTGGACCTGAGCAGCCTGAGAAACAGCTTGGACCTCAGCACGGTGAGATGCACTCACCTGGAGCCAGGGAATCACAGAATCATGAATGGATTCGGTTGGAAAAGACCTCCCAGATCATCAAGTCCAACCCTTGGGCCAACTCCAGTCCCGTCACCAGATCATGGCACTCAGTGCCACGGCCAAGCTCACTTGAAAACCCTCCAGGGATGGGGAATCCACCCCCTCTCTGGGCAGCCCATTCCAATGCCTGAGCACTCTCTCTGCAAAGAATTATTTTCTGCTCTCCAACTTCAATGTCCCCTGGCAGAGCTTGAGTTAAAATTAGGAACAAGGAAGTGCCAGGTGAAGGCATTTCATCTGCAGCAGGATGGGCAGGACTCCTTATGTGCCTTTGCAGAAGTGATGAGGGGACAGGGAACATGGACTCAGTGACAGCTGCATTCCTGGCACCACAAGGTCTCTGGGATGTTTAATTGCTCCTCAGGGAGCTGCTGGCTCTTTCTGGAATAGAGGTGCATTCTTTCTAATAAAAGCTGTGCATGTGGGGATTGCTAATTGCTATGGCTTTCAGACAGCTCTCTACCCTCTTCTGGAAGCAGCAAAGCTGAAGTTCTTGGCACGGAGTTGTTGGTAATTATATCAATTATACTAAACAAAAACCAACCCAACAGTTCTCTCCTTTCTTCAGTGTGTGACTCTGGCTCCGTAAGTGTTTTGTGTTATGATTTATACCTGAGATAATTGGGCTGATTAGTGGCTAAATGGGACAGCACAGGCTGGGGCTGGCTCCTCACCTTCCACAGAGATGTTTTAATCTTTCTTTCACCAACTCACTCACTTGGCTTTCCCTGCAAGCATTAACCCCTTGGCTGCTGGCAGAGGAAGACGCCTCCTTCACGGAGCTGCTGGATGGCTTAGGAGTGGCACTTCATGCCACACCTGCTGCCAAACAGGGCTGTGGGTCTGGGGGGCACATGGCTCACTCCAGATGGGCAAGATTTCCAGGTGACTTTCAGGCCCTGCAGAGCATCGTGCTGCTCACTGCATTCAGAAGGAGCTGATTTTAAGTGGGACATTCAAGAACAACATCTCATGAAAATCACCAGCTGCTGGAAAGTCTCAGCTGCTGGCTTTAGAGCTGCATCTGCTGCTGAGAGGGGCATTTCTATGACTTCAACATGACGCTGAGTCAAAAGTGGCTGAAAGTGCCTAAAATTGCCTGCAGTCACCTCAGAGTTTACTCCATTTTCTGTTTTAGGGACCACAGGGGTGGGTAGGGAGGGAGCTGCCTGGAGGAACATCAGAAGTCCATTGGTCTGAGGCATTGGCATCTTTGTTCCCTGAGCAGATGTTCACATCTGTGCAAGCCCTGGTGAGAGGAGCAGGGCAGCACTAACAGTGAGTGTGCCTGAGCCTGCCAGGTGGTGCCTTTGCTGCTGCTGGTGCCAGTGGCAGCTCTGGGGAGGCAGAGGAACCTGTGTGGGGTGGGAAAGGGAAGTGCTCAGTTGGTTAAAACTTGGTTGTAATAATGCCAAGGTCATGGGTTCAATCCCCCGTATGGGCCATTGACTTAAGAGTTGGACTCGATAATCCTTGTGGGTCCCTTCCAACTCAGAATAGTTTGTGATTCTGTGTTTCCTTGGGCAGGACAGTGCCAGCTTGGCCTCATGTGGGTTCAGGGCAAAGGGCCCAACATGCCTTTGAAGAGCCCCTTCATTGCTTTGAGCATTGTCTGTGTTTGGGAAATGCCTGAGGAGGAGTTCCCTGCCTTTGCCAGGGACAGTCCAGAGAGGAGGTTTGGATCAAGAACACTCTTAGGAGGAACCAGGCAGGTAGGGAAGTCCTTTTCTAAGGAGAAAAGGTTGAGACTGGGAGATTTCTCCTTTCCAGTGCCACCAGTGGCTGCATTCAGGAGGTTTGGAGGGTGGTGGGTGTGTGCAGTCATCAGTGCAGTGAATGTGTCTAAAATTTGTATTAATTCTTACAAGCTGAGCTACAAACTGAGATCTTTGGTTTCCTGTGTCACAGGCCCAGCAGTTTCTAAGAACTGTCTTATCACAAGAGTTGCTTCCAGAGCATTTCAGGGGATGTACAATTGTGTTTCCAAGGCATCTGTAAGCACAAGCACTGGTCTGTGGGTGACATGGCTGGCAGAATAACCAGAAGATAACCTGGACCAGTCTCTCTGTTCCTTAACAGATTGATACAAATCTCAGCCTGACAGAAACGACTTTGCATCTTTCCAGTTCCTTCTGGCTGTGAAGGGGAGAGCTGCAGCCTGGAGAGCCATAGAAATGCTCAGTGCCTTGCTGTCAGGAAATATCCCAAATTTTGCTGCTGCTTTTTCTTCCTCACACACAGCAGAGCCAGTAAGGGTTGTACTGCTTGGATGCCTTTGACCAGTTATGTTCCCCAGCTGGTTCGCAGCATGGTCTGGGTTGTTCCCCACAGCCCAGGCATCACAGGGCAGTGGGGCCTCAAACTGCAGCCCATCCTCACAGTATTTTTGCAATATATTGGGCTATTATTTCCCTTTCCAAAGCTCAGGAGACTTGCCCCCAAAGATCACACGCAGCACTGAGTGGTGCTGGACTGGGCTGTTCTCCCTCCAAACCAGGGAGATCCTCTGCATTGTAACTCTGTGTCCACAGCAGAACACAGGACATAAAGGAAGTATGTTCTGGAGGCAGAACTGAGGCTGTTGAAGGAGTGAGGACTGACTGGGCAGCAGTGCGAGGAAACCCACCCCTCCTGGGGGCACCCATTCCCTGCAGAGAGGTGCTGGCTGTCTCCCTGTGTCAGCTGAAGAGAGCTGAGCTCACCACAAACGCCTAATTGGTGCCTCCAGGCAATCATGTCTCTCTTCCTGTCTGAGTTTATCTTGAAAGGCTCGATTGAGTTACCTCCTCTCCCATAATAGGATCTAAGTTCCTTGTAGTAACATAAGAAGGAGGTGATGTCACTGCAACTAAACTTCTCTGATAACTTCCTAACGACTGGGGCCAACACCTCAGCTCCTTTCTCAGGCAGAGCTCCCAGACAGACACACTGAGTCAGTGCCTGAGCTCCAGGGAACTCGCTGGGCAAGGAGCTGAGGGCATGGAGAGGGAGGAAGGCTTCAGAGCCACCTGCCTGAGGACACTCTGTCCCCTCTGCCACACTCCCCACAGCTCCACCTGTGCTGCTCTTCCTGGCACAGCTCAGAGGTTCTGGGTCCCTGAGCCTGCCCAGGGGAAGAGCAAGGGCTTCTTCCATCAACTGATACCAACTGGGACAGCACAAAGGCAGCCAGGACTGCAGTGCTCACCTGGAAAAGGGAAACTGGGTCAGATTTCTGCTCTGCCTATTATGTCCTTGTCACCATGTACTGCAGATATGGTGGGTTTGGGTCCAGAGGAGGCCACTCCGAGGGCTGGAGTCCCTCTGCCCTGGAGACAGGCTGGGAGAGCTGGGGCTGTTCAACCTGGAGAAGAGAATGCTCTGGGGAGACCTCACAGCCCCTTCCAGTGCTTAAAGGGGGAATGTAAAAAAGATGGTGACAAACTTTTTACTAGGGTCTGCAGCAATAGAACAAAGGGTGATGGTTTTAAACTAAAAAAAGGGAGATCTAGACTGGATATGAGGTTGAAATTTTTTACAATAAGGGTGCTGAAACACCAACACAGGTTGCCAGTGAGGTGGTGGATGTGCCATCCCTGGAAACATTGAAGGGCAGGTTGGATGGGGCTCTGAGCACCCTGATCTGGTTGAAGATGTCCCTGCTCATTGCAGGAGTTTGGAGTAGGTGACCATTAAGGTCTTTTCCAACCCAAAGCATTTTGTAAATGACACATTATTGCCTTGCAGGCCTGCACCTACACCTGGGCTCTCTGCCCCCTGTGACCTCACAGCCCTCAAGCAGCACTCACAAGTGTTGCCCAGTTCCATTTCCAGGCTGAAAACTCCAGTGAAAACCATCCCAGGTGGTGAGTGGAGGTTCAAGACACAAACATGTTTGCAGTTGGCTGTGGAACAGGACCTGGTGGAAAAGTTTGCAGGGCTCTGTTTGGACTGCAGAGAGTCTTCACTCCTGACTCAATGGGGCAGGTTC
The DNA here is from genome assembly GCA_013396695.1 of Sakesphorus luctuosus. Lineage (NCBI taxonomy): Eukaryota > Metazoa > Chordata > Aves > Passeriformes > Thamnophilidae > Sakesphorus > Sakesphorus luctuosus. Next base: position 136,959 of record VWZD01007949.1, on the reverse strand, counting down.
CTCTGGGAAGGCCTCCACAAGGGATGCTCAGGAAATGAAATCAGAGCAATGCCCAGACTCCACACAAAGTGCCTTTGGTGCAGACAAGAGGGCTTTGTTATCCCCAGTTGCAGACACCTCCAAAACCCCTCAGGTCAGAACGGTACCAGAAGGATTGCCAAGATCTCTGCGCAGCTACAGAAACTGCACAGACAGCTGGGCAGCTGTGCCAGCTCCCCAGCCAGCCCTGTGTGCCTGGCATTGCCCACCCTGGCCACGGTGCCAGGCACAGGGAAATGGGGAAGGCACAGAAAGCAGCCAGAGTGTGAGCAGAGCAGCTCCAAAGCCCACCAAGCAGTGTGGGACCTGCAGGTTTGCTGGGGAAAATGGTGTTTGCCAAGCATAGGAGCCAGCTGGGAAAGAGAAGGAAGAGCAGCCCCTGGGGACAGAAGGGACAGTACACACCATGCTCTGGGGAGAGGGCTCTGAACAGGCCATGGCGCACCAAGACACTGGAGCACTGTGTCCATCTCTGGGCTCTCAGCACGAGAATCACATGGGCCTGTCAGAGCAGGTCCAGAGTGGGGCATGGAGATGCTTCCAGGGCTGGAAGCTCTAGAGACAGGTTGGGAGAGCTGGGAATGTTCACCTGGAGAAGAGAAAGCTCCAGGGAGACCTCAGAGCCCCTTCCAGTGCCTAAAGGGGCTTGAAAAGAGATGCAAAGGGACTTTGGACAAGTGCCTGGAGTGACAGGACAAGGTGGAATGGCTTCCCACTGATAGGGGAAAGTGATAGATGGGATATTGGGAAGAAATTCTTCCCTGTGTGGGTTCTGAGGCCCTGAGAGAAGCTGTGACTGCCTCATCCCTGGACATATCCAAGGCCAGGTTGAACAGGGCTTGGAGCAACCTGGGATAGTGGAAGATGTCCCTGCCTTGGCAGGGGGTGGAATGAGATGATCTTTAAGATCCCTTCCAACCCAAACCATTCCATGATTCCATGACTCTATGATAGATGTTGCCAGTTTAAATACCTTCTTCATTCCTTGCTTGCCTTCCTATTTCCAGTTTACCTGGAGCTTCTCTGTGGTCCGTCAGGAGTGCTTGCTCACCAGTGCATGTGCATCTGGGACACATCTTCCTTTTGCAGGGACACACCTACTGTGTGCAACATCTGGGACACATCTTCCCTGCCATGTGACTGTGCCTGCTGTGTGGAACATCTGGGATGCATTGCCCACCGTGTCCATTGAGCTGTCACCAGGGATGTGCAGCATACCCTGGGGACTTTCTGGATGAGTTAAGGGTCATGACTCCCCATAATAAGGTCGATGGAAAGCACATTGGAGCTGACTATATGACCAGTTGGCTTTATGAGGCAAGAGTGTGTGCGTGGATTGTGGGTGTGAGCTGTGATTATTATTTCTTTAGTGCCTACACTGTGCCTGGAACACACATTGAGAGCAGTCATGGACCTCTTCCTGAAAGCTCTTACAGCCTGAGATGGGAAGTGATGTTGTGTATGAGAGGAGTATGAAGGTGGAATTAAGTTTCAGTGTTTGTCATAGTCCCTTCTGAGGGACATTTGCTTGTTGAAGGTGGGCACTGCAGTCATTGTAGTGAGCAGAGAAAGGTAGGAATAATTGTTGTGGGTTCACCCTTGTGAGCCCAAATTTAAAGTTAGATCAGGCCTGAAGCTGTCAGCTGATTGGAGCTGGGTTGAACTACCAGCTGACTTCTGGCCAGTAGTATTGTATTCTATACTGTATTGTGACATCATTCTTTCCCAGGAAGTAGAATCAGTGTGAGAGTGGCTTGGTCAGTCACTCCACAGGTCCCTCGGGAGAGGACGCAGGATGCTGTCCCAGAGGAGATGGAGAGGGCCTGGCCCACCACTGGCTCTTGGGGAAGTAAAATGTGTTGCTCTGGCTCTCTCCTCTCTGCTCGGGTTCTGTTTCTCTGAGGACTGAGTCCTCTGGGGTGAATTGGAGTCTAATTGTGGGTTTGTGTGTTTGCTGAGGGGTGGGAAAGTTGTGTCGTGCTGTATTCTAGCTTGTCTAAGTGTGTAAATTATTCTAATCCTTTTCCTTTTCTGTAAAATACATGTGGTGTTAGTACAAATGTAGTTTGAAGGGGTTTTTCCCCCCCTTTCCCTCTCTCCTTTCCTCCCTTTACTGGTGTGTGAAGGAGGAAGCTCTAACTCTGTGCTTAGAGAGTTAGAGGTTTGCCAGCTCAAACCAAGACAGATAGATATGTGGCCACCAGTTTCATCGTGGTGTAAGTGATCTCTTGAGTTTTTATCCAAATGGAGTTCCTGGTGGCCCCACTGGTTACTACAGGCAACACAGAGAAGTTTGGAGGTGCCCACAGTACCTGATGGGCACAGCCAGGTAGGTGTAACCACTGCCAAGCTGCTGGACAAGCACAGCTCAAACACCCATCCATGCTGGGACCTCTTTGACTGGCAGCACAACTGGTGCACCCTGGAGGTGCTTGGGCAGGGCAAGGGAGTGTCTCATCATCATCCCCTTCCAAGTGGTGCCAAACACCAGCTCAGTGAATGGGAAAATCAGAAAGTGGAGTCTCAAGAGAGGAATTGACTCAGGGGGTCATCATGGACGTGATGACCCAACCCAAGGTCATTGGGAGCTGAATGATCTGCTTTCTGCACATTCCAGGAAAGAATTTCAAAAAAGCTGCTGCTTTTTGCACAGTGTGCACAAATCTGGTGCAGTTGGGGTAGTTTCTGTCTTATATCTACATACCCCACTCTTGGGAGGAGATAGCAATTCATGGAGCCACCTGTTTTTCTGTATTATTTTCCAGTTCTGAAGTGACTGAACTTTGATAAACTTTTAGCTGCAAGTCTGATAAACAACACAACTCTCTTTTCTTCCTGGGAGATGAACCCTGAGGTCATCCACAGTGTGGACACTCACAGGCATGAGACATATGGACATTGCCTTTACATAAACTTCACATCAACTCATTGCTCCAAGACAGCAAATAATGGATGAAGAACAAATGCAGGCAGGGATTTACTGGGGCAGTGCTAAAGAGAACCGTTCCTTGAAGATGATACATTCAACAGCTTGTGTGTGGTCTTTAAATCTTCCTCTCAAAAAAGCTATTGAGGTCATTGTGGTGGGATAACCACATTGAATTTCATGCTTTTTAACTCCTAAGCAGAAAAGTCTTTAATCTGACCAGCTGAGTTCCTCCTATTGACAGGAAAAACTCCATGTCTGTGATGTACTCAGTAGCCATGTCTCATTTCTGACTTAGCCCCAGAGCTTTGGTTACAAAGTCAAATCCCTCCAGCTCTGAAATGCAAAAAATGCCTCCCTGGTTAGAGCACAAGCTGCTCCTTGCACTTGTTTGCCTACAAAAGTGTGTGCTGGGTCATGTGCAGGGGCCATGGGGGAGGAGAAATGCTCAGCTCTGCTTTGGTACCCACACTCTGAGGCTTTGTCTCAGCTTGGAGGCTGTTTTTGACGGATAAAAGTGAGAGGTGGGGACAGGGACATATTTTTTTTGCTCTCCAAGGGTAGGAAAACCACATCTCACCCAAGTTTATTCACCCAGAACTTGAAACCAATTATAGGGTCTTTCCATAGCCAAAAGAGAAAACCAGAGTCCTCCAGAGAGTGATTCATCTCCCAGACAGGGCTCTGAGATAAGAGATGATTCACCCTCTGGAGATGCTGATCATTTTCCACTGCTGATGAGGTGAGGTGAGTAAGATCTAGACAGCTCCAGTCAGGGGAGACAAATCCACCTGGTCTGCCTGAGGGAGGTGTGGGCACAGCAGAAACTTATTCAAAGTGAAGAAAGGTTGTGTAGTGAGGCCATGGGGGTGACTCAGAGGAATTTCATCTCCTTCCTGATGGTATTTTAGTATCTCCCACCATGAGGGAAGGATCTATCACCCCAGGCACAGCAGAGGCACAAAGACACCAGTCTCCTGGTCCCAGCCCCTCAACATCCCAACTACAAACCTGCCCCAGGTTGCTCCATTGTAATGCCAAAGGCCAGTGTGGCTGATGCCAGTTCTGTCATCTTCAGGTATGCCATGAGAGCCACCTCACTGCTCTTCCCTGACCTCTTCCTTGGGCTCCAGGAAGACCCTGTAACCTGTAAATCAGGGCTGAGGTGGCCTTACCACAGGCAGCTCCCTCCTATGCCACTGCTGTGCTATGTTGACTTTACAGATATCTGTTTCTTCCATGGCTTTTGTCCTCTAAACAACCAATCAAAGCCACCCCTTGCAGAACCCTCACTGCATCACGTGTGATTTATAGAGGAGGATATTGCTGGGAACAGCAAACTGTCAGATCTCAAACAGATCAAAGAAGTGAAATGAGGAATGAACTGACTGAGCTCTCCAGGCCATGTTGATTCCAAAGGAATTTTTGTCTTCCTTCTGTCATGAGAGTTTTTACGCTTGTGAGAATCTGACCAGGTGGGAAGAGCTTTTCCTCCTTCATCAACATCAAAGTCCACACATTCTCCAATTGCTATAAGTCATTTTTTTGCATTTTAATCTCCGGCCATATGTACAAAAATAATTGCCTGCCTTGAGGGGCAGGGGATGCAGCAGCTTTCATTGCATTTCCACAGGACTCCAAAGGTCCCAGCTAAATATGGGAACAGAGCAATGGAGAACTGATGGGATGGAGGAAGTGGATTGTTTTAATTAGGGGTACAATTAACCTGTGAGCTGATTTTCCACTTAGAGATTAGGAGTCAATACATCTGGAGTGAAATCAGAATATAGTGGGAAGTCACACTTGTAGCAAGCATGAAAATGCTTTCAGTATTTTAAAGAACAATGTATATGACAGTTTGTCCTCCAGTTTGCATCCCATCAGCTTGTGAAGGGATTGACACACAATTGGAGAGGAGGGCACTGCTGGCACAGGAGCTTCTGAAATGGGAAGGTGCTGTGAGTGGGAATGGTGATGATGGGACCAGAGTCCTCCTCGGGGAGAGTGTGGCTGATCTCAGCTGGGAACAGCAGGTTTGTGGTGAGAGAATCCTGCAAATATTCCAGAGGGATGCAGAGCACAAAGGCTGTGGGGGAGAAAGGGGAACAGAAACAGCAGCAAGGATGGGATCCCAGGGAATGGGACCTTTTGGGCTGTTGCCCACCATCTGTGTAGGTGGCACTGGCAGTGGCTAACTGGGCACTGGGGGCATTAGCCACAGGGCAGCAGGAGGTGCTTGTCAAAGGGACGTTCCACACCATGGAGTGCCCAGTACAGAAACTGGGGTGGGAGGGTTGGCTGGGACTGCCCATTGCTGCTGGGCATCAGTCAGTGGGTGGCCAGTAATTATATTATTCACCATTTGTTTTCTTAGGTTTTATTCCTCCCTTTTCATTACAATAATCATTAGTATTATTGTAATTTATTTTGTTTAATTTAATAAACTGTTCTTGTGTCATCCCATGAGTTTTACCTTTTCTTTCTGATTCTCCTTCCCACCAGAGCAGGATGGGAGCTTGGTTGCCAGTTGGGGTTAAATCATGACACAAGGACTTCATGAGGACATCAAGTCTGATGCACAGGTGGATATCACAGCTAGAAGTCATCTGTGCTCAACTATCACCTCAACTCATCCATACTCAGATGTCTCCTTAGAACTGTGTGTCCCTCTCCAGCTGTGAATGGAGAGGACCAGGCACTGCCATGAGTGATCTGTCTCTGAAAGGACATTCCTGCTTTCCAGGAGACCAATTTCTCTCCCAGGGTATCTACTTCTGTCTCTTGACTAAAAGGTGCTGCTCAGACACATGAAGACGAGCTCAGCTCTGGCCTTCCACACTGTTGATGTGTGTCAGCATCTCCATACTGTTGGGGTCTGGTGTCTACATGAGGAGATAAGTTTGTGGGAGGAGGGAGAAGGTAAATCAGGGGATGTCTTTAGCCAGAAGGGAGAAATGTGACTCTAAAAGCTTTGTGCCTCTGCTGCTGCTCTTACTGGCTCAGAAAACGTGCTACTGTCTTCAGGATGGCCAAAGTCTCTCAAAATCCCAGCAAGTAGCTCTTAGTGCAGTTCCTTCCCAGTCTGGAAGTAGGAATCCCAAGGAAATGCAGAGGTCTGGGATTCCTGGCCATAGACTGGAAATCAGCTCACCAGCAAGAAAGCACAGGCTGGTGCCATGGACCTGAACTAAAGTCATAACTTCAGGAAAGCTGCACTGGGCCATTAAGAAATCTTATCCTCATTGGGCCTCAAAGCCAGGTCAGAGAACTGTGATGGTTGTCCAGAGGCTCCCACACAGCCCCTCATACTGGAAAAGCTCTGACACTCTCCTGGCTGGCATTAATCTCACGTGGGCAACACCCACCCAAACCAGCCTGACACATGGGAAGCATCTTCCCAAAGTGCTGATCTGCAAGAAACTCCCCAAAGAGCTTTTCATAGATATTTGAGAAAGAAAACCCAGGAGTTTATCTTGATCTCTTAATCCATCAGGGTTTTTTTTCTCTCTCTGCTTTCTCTACCTCGGTAATTATAATTTATAGCACCTGCTTACTTTGAAATACCTTGGCCTCCTCCTGCCTGGCACAGGAACAGACACAGTGCCCATCTGCTTTAGGTAAGTGCTCCCAAACCACAAAGTCGTTAATTAGACTGACACACGACTCTTCCAGAATACACATGGTATGTTGTTACTGCACCCATAAACCACTGGCAAGCAGATCCCCTGCCAGGGCATCACAACTGGGGCTGAGCATTACGTAAGGCCTTGGCACCCCTCGCAGGGCTCCCAGCGTTGCCATCAGGTGTGCGTGTTCTCTCTAATCCTCCCCACTGGGCTTCCCAACATGCTGCCCAGATAAATCCAGCCTGCTGGGAAGCAGCTCCCTCACATTTGGTAGGAGGCTCAGTCTCCAATGCTTTGCCTTCTCTTCTTTTGAAATCCAAACTCCTCTCTGTGTTCATCCAGTCAGCTCTGCCAAGGTCTCCTTCCTGACAGCTTGGGCTCCAGGCAGTGATGCCTCCACATCCTGTAGCTGACAGGGAGCAGGGCAAGGCTGGTTCTGACCCCACAGGCAGGGCTGCAGCTCCCCTGAAGGGAAGTTCTGGCCAGGTGGGGGTTGGTCTCTTCTCCCAGGCACTCAGCAATAGGACAAGGGGGCACGGGGGGCTCAAGCTCTGCCAGGGGAAATTGAAGTTGGAGATGAGGTAGAAATTCTTTGCAGAGAGAGTGCTGAGGGATTGGAATGGGCTGCCCAGAGAGGGGGTGGATTCCCCATCCCTGGAGGTTTTTCAAGTGAGCTTGGCCGTGGCACTGAGTGCCATGATCTGGTGAAGGGACTGGAGTTGGCCCAAGGGTTGGACTTGATGATCTGGGAGGTCTTTTCCAACCCAATTGATTCTGGAATTCTATGATTTAGAGGACCTTTGGGGAGGGGTATTTGCAAAGACATGTAGATGGGGCTGTCTGGGTGGATTTGACAGTTGCCTCCTTGGAGCTGAGTGAACAGTGGGCACCTCTGACTGGGAAAAGCTTTCCTGTGTCAGAGACTCCACTGACAGAGTTCTTTTGGCTACATTTCAGCTCTAACTTTGTGCTGTGCAGGCAATAAATGCCATCCTCTCTCTGTCCCACAGTGGCTGCAACAACCCTTTGCATCCCACTTGTCTGGCCACCTCATCCCTGGGATTGCTTGGTAAGTTCTTCTGGTAGAGCTAAGCTCAAAACAATTGCCCTCAGAACCAGCTGCTTCTGTTGTAACCCTGAGAAAAGCCTCGTGCACTGAGGAGTCTGCCTTTCTTCTCCTCTGTCAGTTTGTCCCTTAGGGCTACACACTTTCCCTCCAATTCCTGCCTCAATCCCAGAATGCCAAACAAGGACTCCAAATGTAAACATCTGAAAGAGCAAGAAAATAAGCAGCACACAAACCCTTTCTGTCTGGTGCTGCTGTTCCACCCCACTCCTGTTGGCTCCCACTTCCACCCCCTTCCCAGCTCTCCTGCCTGCTTAGCTTGTGTTGCCAACTTGCAGACAGAGAGTTAATTTTGCACCAAGTGCCACTCCAGCCCAGTAACTCAGGGGCTGTTGTGATGGGCTGTGAAGCCACTGCCCCTTCTGAATGGAAAAAAGTCATCTCTGGGCAACCCAATTACATTGGATCTCAGATAGCCTGACCAGCAACGCTTGGAAACTGCCGTGGGTGACCTGTAGGTGTTCCAGGCTGGCTAATTTTTGGCAATGAATACACAAGAGTCTCATAAACTTGTGGAAAATGACTCAGATATTTGAAAAAGAGGGGGGGAAAATCCACTGTAATGCAGACCTGTATGGAGCCTCTTGGTCTGAGGTGGGGAGCTACGTTTGGAAAAGCCATGGCAGCACCAGTGGAAACCAAGCAGAGCATCTCAGCTCTGGATCCACTCTAAGTCATAGTTCTGCCCATGCTGTGCCACTCCTGCTGGGTGGGGGCTGCAGAAAAACGTCTCTGAACATGAGCCAGAAGAACTGCAGGACCCTGCAAGCACTGGCTGTTCCCTCAGGGCACCAGCACAGGATAAGCCCCGGGGTGTTTTCCAGGTCCTGCTCCCACCAGTGTGAGGCACAGCAGTGGTACAACCTCATAACACATGGTGTGGCTTCAGAAATGTCCCCATCCACCCAGGGCAGGGCTGTGCCTCACATCCATGCTGGGCTTAGTCACCAAACATGGTTCTTGGGTCTCCACCCAGCCCAAGGGTCTCTGTTGTGCAGTTTCTGTGTGAAGAGGAGAAAGGAGGTTGTGGTGAGGTGGGTCAGTCTCTTCTGCCATGTTTCAAGTGATAGGACAGGAGGAATGGTCTTTTATTGCACCAGGGGAGGTTCAGTTTAGATATTAGGATTTTTTTTCCCCCTGAAAGAGTGATCAGGCACTGGAATAAGTTGCCAAGTGATGTGGTGGAGTCACTGTCTCTGGAGGTGTTCAAGAAGTGTCTGGATGTGGCACTTGGGGATGTGGTGTAGGAGCCTTTATGGTGGTGCTGAGTTGATGGTTGGGATTGACCTGAAAGGTCTCTTGCAACCTTGATGATTCTGTGAAAGGGCATATCATCATCTTTACCTGCACATGCTCTCCATGCTTTCAAGTGCTCAGGCTTGAGGCACAAGCCAACAAGTTTGGAGTGGTACTAACACAGGGCAGAGCTGGCTTGTGCCTGTCCTCTCAGAGAATAACCATCCTGGGGAGTAACTCCCACCTGTACTCTCCATGCTGAGGGCAGGAGCCTGTTGGTGATCTTTGATCAGGGTCTTTCTGAGGGGCACCTTCTGGCCATCCTTTAACCAGGTGGCTCTGACAGGCCAGAGTTCCCCATTGCATTGAGCACTTCTGAAATTTTTGCTTCCAGAAGAGGTTCTTCCCCACCTGGCTGAAGAGCTGACCCAGCCTGCAGGGCATGGATGGAAAAGTGACATCTGGGCACCTGACTGCCCTCATGGCCTGACCCTGGATTCTTGCAGGCACAGACAGGATGGGATGGATGAGGTGGGTTCATTGATGTGAGACCTACAGAAGTTACTGCTGCTCCACTGCTGTCCCCACTGAGTCTTTGGGACAGTCCTGCTCCAGGGAGGAGGCTCTCCTGGAGCCTCCCAGAAACCACTCCCAGACAACATTTCTACAATGACAGCACCATGGAAGGCAGGGACCGAAGTTGAGGATTAGGGATAAGGTCACTTTTTCGGTGGTTCAGCCCAACTCAAAACCCTCTGACAAACTCCTGCAGTGCTGCCTACACCAGTTGGGCAATTCCCAACCAGAATCCCTAAACTCAGGGACACCACCAAGGTCTGTTTCCGACTGGGTCTACACTCAGCAAAGCTACAAATATTTCAGAGCTGATTTTTAGTGAACATAGTAGGAAAAACCTGTTGTGGATATAGTTAGTTGAAAGGAAAAGCACAAGTAGAGCTTCAGCTTCTCAGGACTGAATTGCTGAGAGTGTTCTGAAGCATTTCTACGCCGACACAATTACCCTCCATTTGGGTACAACAGCCCACCTCACATGCTGACAGAGCAGAGTGTCCTCTGTGCTCCCTGGCAGGTCCCTTCCCCACTGTGGTCCACAGTGGAGAGCACAGAGACTCTTTGGGTGGACATTTTCCAACGTTCCTTGAAATATGAGTTGGCACTGGTGGCCTTTTCATCACTCTGCTCACATGGGGAGCTGTAATTTCAACATCCTCTACCAAGACAGTGTTTCTTCCTTGAAAACTGCCCTCTCCTCCCTTCTACTCTAAGTGACAGTAATCTTTGCATAAATTGGAAAAGAAAAGGAAGAAGGAACAGAACATCCTTGACAAAGGAACTAATGACTCAAGTGCTGGGAAGCCTGAGGCTCCCAAGGGACTGTGCAGCTCGCAGCATTGATTTTTAATGACTTACAGAGATTGGAGGTTTGGAAGATCTCTCAGTGCCTCTGCAGGGATGCGACTCAGCTGATTGTTCTGCAACATCCTATAATTAGAAAAGAGAAAACTTTATTAAAAAAAAAAAAAGAAAAAATAAAAAAGCCTGACACAAAATGGAGGATGTTGCTGCCTGTTTCTGAAAGGGCCCTGGGCTCTCCGTGGAGAAGTTGGAGGGGTTGGAAAGGACCATGTTGGCCAACCAGGGCTATTAAGGTGAGCTGCAACCCAGACTGGCCCAGCACCTGCAGTAGAGGGGCCCAGGGGTGAGTGTGGTGCTGTCATGGGGGGCCACTCAAAGGATGTGCTCCCAGAGGGACACCAGTTCTCTCAGCTTTATCCTGGGGCAAGGCATCCTTCTCCCAGGGGCATCAGCCATGGGTACTCCCCAGAGTTATGGAAAGCAGCCCCTGGGCAGGTTTTCTCTGCCACTGAGGGGCAGCTGCAGACACAGGGGGTGAGGAACTGTCCACAGCTGTCTGCTGAGGGGCTCTGCAGCCTTGGCACTTCCTGCAGCAGTAACTGGAGCTGTTGTGGGAAAAAAACCCCAAACAAACCAGCTCAGGGACTTCAGAGGCATCAGGTCCCTGGAGATGTTGGTCCAAGTGGGCAGGACTCAGAAAGACTCCTCAGAGATGGAAGTGAGGTAGGGCATGGAGAAGGGTTGTGGACATGGAGGTGTCTACATAAGTCATGGGAAAGGAGGAGACAGGGATGGCAGCGCTCCCACCCCAGGGATGGGTCTCTGGGTGGCTCCAGTGGCTGAGGCAGGGTGAGAACCAGACCCCAGGTGGTGTTTCAGACCTGGTCAGCCACTGTCCCCTTTCACTGACCTGCTGGAGCACCACAAATCTGAGTTTACTGGTGTTACCATCTCTGCATCTTTGTCAAGGCTCAGTTTTTGACTCTGGACCAGCTTCTGTCCCGAACCTACTTGTTCCCTCCAGAATTGGGGCATCATTAGCACATACTCCTCTGGAAAGAGAGACAGCCCAGCATGGTATCTGGGCTGGGGAAAGTGCCTGAACAAAGAATGTTTTACATATCTGAGGTTTCTCTTTCCGAAACCTTCAAAGAGTGGTTGGAGATGACATGAAAAAGGAAATGGTGCTTGGAGTCCTGTTGTAATTTACTGCCAGTGTCAAAGGGGCAGGGCATGGCCCTCGTGGGGAGGAGCAGCCCAAAGAGCACAGATGGAAGCAAGAACCTCCACCATTGCTGTGACTGCCTGTTTTACTGCCAAGGATTCAGAGTCTGACAGGAAAGGAAAGTTGGAAAGAGACAACTGTGGAGACAACCTTTAAACAAGGAAAGTTGTAGGCCACACAACTCCTCAACCTGGGGAAGAAAATGGGGACTTGCTAAATTATTTGTGTGCCCACAGAAGGAAGAGCAGGGAAAAGAGGAGCTGCCAGCAGGGGCTGGTGAAAAACGAGCTGTGCCAAAGCAATCTATTTTATTTTTTTTTCTCCTACGCAGGGTAAAAGGCCATGGGAATGGAAAGGAAAGAATAGACATCACCAGCCATGGTTTTAGCTTTCCTTTAGTAAGATGTTAAATTCAATGCAGGAGAGAAGACACTTTAGGTACAAAAGGGCAGCAGAGAGGGGCCCAATTCAATAAATGGTTTCCTCTGAACTGAAGAGTGTGTTTAAGGGTCTACAGCATCTCACTTGGAGGTGATTTCAGCATTACTGCCAAGGACTCAGATGATGGCTGGGAGGGGGAGGCTGGTACATCTGCTGGCAACGTGGGGCTGAACAAGGCAAGTGTGAGGAGGGGTGCAGAGAGAGGTTAGTGAGGGAGAGCTGCTGGAAAACACAGAATTCTGCAGGGAGACTGAGAGAAAGGCTCCCTGGATGAACAGGGCTAAAAGGCTGCACATACAGAGCTGGGCATTGGCAGAGTGGAGATCCCAGGAGACCCAGGGCAGGACAGGATTGCCCTTGGGAGTGTGCAGAGATCCTGTGGGGGTGGCTAAAGGGGGTGTGAGGATCAGGACACCAGTTGAGATGCTTCTGTTTGTCTTGGTCCTGGGCAGGCTTTGGCCAGGCCATGCTGTCCCCCCTGGGACCTGCCCTGCAGAACAGGGGGCAGCAGGAGCTGCCTGACAACAACAGGCAGAAGGATAAGGAAATGCCAAATCCTCACCTGAGGGAACCCAGAATGGAAATTATAGGGGTGGTAGAAAAGTGTGATTGGAATACCTGAGTCCAGAAGAGCCAAGGCTCAGGAGTCAGTGTGGGAATATCTGGCCCAGAAATGTGCAGGGTGCTCACACACAAGCTCCTCTGCCTGACCACTGGGGCAGGGCAGGGCTGGGGGTGGTTCCAGTGGCTCCCCCTGCCCATGCCCTCCTCCTGCATCTCCTGTGCACAGCTGGTCCCTGGGCAGCACTAAGGGCTCCAGGTGTCCTGGTGCCCACGGGCAGCCTCAGAGCTCTACCCCATCAGCTCCTAATTTCCCTCTGTTGTAACCCATTCACCACCCTGCCATTCTCAAAATAATTCCCCTATTTCCCTTGCTGGGTGATCTTCTCACCTCCTGCTCTCTGTGGTCATGGGCCCAGTGCAGGGACCACTGAGCACCTCCAGCTGCCTTGCTGTGCACCCAAAGCCCATTCCTGCAGGGTTCACACTGCAGGGCTGGTGGGACCCCTCTGAGATGAGTGTCACCCACACAGGATGTGTGGCTGGTGGGAATGTGCCCTGGCAAGTCCAGAATTACCATCCCTGGCTCACCTTCCATGCTGTGAAAGGGGCATGAAAGCCCCAGTGATGGATCTCAGCCCACTGCAGTGGGAACCTCAACACACAAGGGCCAGAAGAGCTTCTGGGGCTCCTGGTGCTGTGCACAGCTTTGTTTCTGCAGCCAAAGTGTGCTGGGGAGATGAGACACTGGGTCCTGCAGCCCAGTGGGAAGTAGAATTATTACCCATGTCTCTTAACAATCAAGATGCAGAGCTGAACTCAGAGGGGTACAGAGAGGGGCTTCAGAAAGCACTGCTGGGGCTTTGGGAAGGACTCACATTGGACCTCAGTGGCTCCATGAAATCTGAGCTCAGCGTTCAGGGTTGATCACTGGAAGGATCTGGAGTCAGTGCTACAGCAAAGCCCATTGTCACACTCCTCTGACATTTATTACAAGTTCCTCCTCCAACCAGTAAAACAGACTGAGAGACTTTCCAGACCACCATCAGCATGGGCTGGTTCCAAAATGAAGCCATTCTGGCACAGACAAACAATATTTAAGCAAGAGGCTTCAGAGACCTCTGAAACCACTGGAGTGCTGGACAGTGCTGTTTTTCACAGCAGCAGAGCAGCCAGAGAAGTTTTCAGATGCTGGGGCTGGGACAAGAACCAATGTTTCTTCATATGGCACATAATTAATCCAATAACTCATAATCAGAGCATGACACAGAGAAGCCAAAACCCAGTTCCAAATAGGGTTAGATAATTTTCTAGGGACAGGCCACCCTGGTGTTAAACAAGAAGTTCTTCATTCAGCCTCAAGCTCAGGAAAGCTCCATCTTTGCTCACTGGGAGCTCAGGTTTGAGCAGGAAAAGACATGCTGAACCTATCCCTGGATGTCCCAGGATGGCTTTTCTTACAGTCTGGTGTTAAGGAAGGTCCTGTCAGGCCCTGCTCACTGCAGTCAATCTTTACATATCACATTAAATCATTTTTGTATATTTTTTTCCATAAAAGACATTTTAAACAACAACATAGAGCATGATTTTGGTGAGAGCTTGAATAATTACACCAAGATCCTGGCCAGTCTTGGCAATCTCCTTCCATCCTACCTGTGGATGGAGATGAGCCATGGGAAGTGCCAGGGCAGTGTGTGGTTGGGAGAGAGTTCAGGCAGCGCTGGGTCTACAGGTTTGTGCAGGGCAGTGCTGGGCACTGCTCACACCAGGGGCTGTGCAGGGCAGTGCTGGGCAGTGCAGGGCAGTGCTCACATCAAGGGCAGGGCTGGGCAGTGCTGGGCAGAGCTCACACCAGGGCCTGGGCAGGCAGGTGTGGGCAGTGCTCACACCAAGGGCTCTGCAGGCAGGTGTGGGCAGTGCTGGGCAGTTCTCACACCAGGAGCTGTGCAGGGCAGTGCTGGGCAGAACTGGGCAGTTCTCACACCAGGGGCTCTGCAGGCAGGTGTGGGCACTGCTCAGATCAGGAGCTGTGCAGGCAGGTGTGGGCAGTGCTGGGCAGTTCTCACACCAAGGACTCTGCAGGCAGGTGTGGGCAGGCAGGTGTGGGTAGTGCCCACACCAGGGGCTGTGCAGGGCAATACTGGGCAGTGCTCACACCAAGGACTGTGCAGGCAGGTGTGGGCAGTGCTGGGCAGTTCTCACACCAAGGACTCTGCAGGCAGGTGTGGGCAGGCAGGTGTGGGCAGCATGGGGTCTGCACACTCACTCAGGCTGGTTGGGGCTCACTGAGGGTGGCAGGATGGGCCACCCCAGCTGAGTGCTGCGGGTACAGGGTCTGCATCCAGGAGGATTCACCCAGGTATTTTGCCCTCCACATTTTGGAGTGAGGTTGTGGCTGTACTTGGAGTCTTTCCCCATGGGGTTTGGTGTGGGATCCCTCCTCAGGTCATGAGTGCTGTTGTTGCTGCAGCGTGTTCAGCAGGAAGGTTGGAGGGCTGGCAGTCCTGGGTGTGCATTTGGTGAGGGAGATGGTCTGATGGTGGGATGGCATGTGAAGCCATGGCAGCACAAACTCAGCCGTGTGGCCAGCTGGGATGGATCTTTCCTGGCTGATGGAGCCCTATCTTGGCCACTCAGAGGTGAGGAGCATCCAAGCATCTCATGAGGAGGTTTGGAAGGATGGAGAAGTTTCCAGTTTTCCAGATACTCTGATTGAGCAGCGTATTCTGCCACCCTGGAAAGCTCCAAGGCTGGGACGGCATGAACTAAGGTTTAATTCTGCAAGGGAAAGAGCTTGCAGAAGGGACACAACAGCCTGTGGAGCTGGTTCTTATGATCTTGGTACTGAAGCATGGACCCAGAAGCATCAACTTTCACAGGAAGAGTGTGGGTGGGCCACTCTGCAGAGCAGAGCCCCCAGGAGAGGTGCACTCACACTCTCTTTGCAGAGGGATATACCTGCCACTGGAGAAGACCTCAGAGCACCAGCTGCTGCTGCTGAGGGGAGATGAGGAGGTCCCACCTGGCCTTGCCTTTGGCTGGGGGCTGGCTCAAGGGTCTATGCATGAAGATCTCAGTAGGTTCCCCCATGTCAAGATGTTCTGCTGTGGTTGGGCAGCCTGACTCTTCTCTTGCTCTCTCCAAGTCTCCACACACCTGCTCTCCTGGGAGAACCCCTGCAAGGGTTCTGCACAGGCCTATCTTCATGGCCACTTTCCAGGTGGTTTTTGTGCAGTGAAGCAGCCAGGGAAGGCAGAGCCAAGAATCTGGTCCTGTTTCCAGTACCTCTGGGATTCACTCCGAGGGCAGGGAGAGGACCATCTGCACAGGCAGGTTTGGGGAGGAATTCCCAGGGTGTTTCCCATCCTTTTTAAAACATAAACAAATTCTCTGGAAAGACCAGGAAAGCGCTGGGCCCCTTGACAGCCCAAGATGCATGTGAGAGTTTACTTGTGGACCTGCACATGACTACAATTAGCTCTGAGGCTTCAGCACACTAAAATTAAATTGGGGAAATTGTTGCCATCCCCAGCCATCAGCCTGTATCCTCAGGGGACAGCCCTGTCACCAGAGGAAAGATCTCTGACCTTGAATATACCCACACAGGCTTCAGCTGGGCATGTTTGGGGCAGCCATTCCCAAACACAGCCATGCCTGTCACCTGTCAAACCTCAGCCAGCTGGACAGAGCACCCACATCCATAGACACAACATGTCCTGAACATCCCTGGTGCCATCTGCTCCAAACCCTGGTATTCTTGTCTTCATGTATGGAGAATATGTATTTATTTCCTTATTGCAGAAGGTTTGAGTCCATCCTCACTTATGTCTCCTCCACGTTAATTAACATCAGTTGACTCATCATTCCTTTAGTTCATCACCAGACCCCTGATCCTTCTCACTGGGCTGCAGGACCCAGTGTCTCATCTCCCCAGCACACTTTGGCTGCAGAAACAAAGCTGTGCACAGCACCAGGAGCCCCAGAAGCTCTTCTGGCCCTTGTGTGTTGAGGTTCCCACTGCAGTGGGCTGAGATCCATCACTGGGGCTTTCATGCCCCTTTCACAGCATGGAAGGTGAGCCAGGGATGGTAATTCTGGACTTGCCAGGGCACATTCCCACCAGCCACACATCCTGTGTGGGTGACACTCATCTCAGAGGGGTCCCACCAGTCTCATGGGCTCTTCAGCTTCCCCTCTCCAGACACCTCCTTCACCTGGATGGGCCAGCCACTGTGGGCATCCATCCTTTCTTCCTGGTCTTGTAGCTGGGCTGGTGCTCTCCATAACCCCATGGGAAAGGTTGGGGGGGGTCAGAATAAATTCTGTAGGATCATTAAGGTTGGAAAATCCCTGTAAGATCATGGAGTCCAAACCTTAACCCACCATTAAACCATGGTCCTAAGCAGGTCTGCAGCCAGAGGGACATGCCAGCCCATGTGCCACCATGTGTCACAGGGCACAATGCAGGCTGTCCTGCAGCTCTCACAAGACAGCCTGGAGCAATCTTCTCAGTGCAGCCACTTCCCAGATGGAAGTGCCCTGATCCTTCAAGCCTCTCCTGGCACGGGGGTCACTGGTGGACATGTCCCTGTGGTGGGGCAGGCTGGGTGGCAGTGAGCCTGTCTGGGGAGGGCACACTCCTCTCCCACTGCACTCCTGGGGAGCTGTGCCAGCTCTGGAAGGGAGGCATCACTCCCTCTGCTGCCTCAGTAGCTCCCTGGGCCTGACACAAACAGGCATTGATCAAAAGCGCCTTGAAAAGCTCCGGCGTCCCCAGAGTAGAAGGTTCCTCTTGTTGGAATTGGGTGGGAGAGCTGCGGTTTCTCCTCAGTTCCTTTGATTTGTTGCCTAATGCAGGGGATGGATAAATCTCTAAGCCCTGAGATTTAGGGCAGGATTCATACTTTACATCTTCAGAAGACGTAGTAAACAGCCTTATACTCTCTAATCCTGGGAGCAGGTTTGTACCTGCTCGCTCTGTATAAACTGGACCAGCTACAACAATTTCACATTGTGGCTGAGTTCAAAACATCCCCTTGGGGAGAAAATGTTTATTGCAGATTTTTAAGATGGTTCCTGAAAGGGAGAAAGGGACTCCCACCCCAACAGACCCTGTGGGACTGTCACATGGGTACAAAAAGCAGTGTGACTTCACAAGCAGTGAGACATCCTGGTCTGTAGGAAGGTACAACTGGAGGTGCCACAGCAGAGCCAGTACAGCTTCCAAAGCTTCCAGAGGAGCTTTGTCAATGAGACCTTCCCCACTGGAGAGCAGAGGTGGGTGGCCAGCCCACAATGACCTTTATTAAGCAGGGCTAGCAGATCCAAGCACAGCCTGATGGCTGCAATGCCCCTGGATCCAGCTGTCCCCATCACCCCTGTGGGCGGGTTGGGCTCCAGCTGAGGTCACACTGTCCAAGGATCCCACCCTTCCCAGGGACAGGTCACTCCAGAGCTTTGCAGAGGCCTCCTGGGCCTTGCAGAGCTTTGTGGCAAGGGCAGGCTGAGCTGGGCAGAGCACAGGCACTTCCCCCAGGTCCTGTGGGAGCGAAGGTATCTGGACCTTTGGGATGCTCCAACCCAGGCCCAACACAGCAGCAGAGCAGATGGGGGCCAGTTTGGGGGCTGGACACCACATCTGGGGGACTCCACATCTGGGGGACACCACAATAGGGCATTTGGTGAATTTTAAGCAAAATGTGAACCTCTGCAGGTTCTCCTGGGGTACATCACACAGAGGGGGGCAGGAAGCAGGGGGATGAGTGGTCCATGGGGTGGCACACAGTCCCCCAGTCACCAAGGGCATGTTGGCCACCATGGGTTAACATCTGGCACCAAACCTCCTTGGAGCTTTGCATTCCCTCAGGATGGCTGCCAGTTCCCACCCATGGCCAGTGCCAGGGGACTGGGGGGGCATGGACGGGGGGGCTCTGCAGAGGGGACTGAGCTACTTACAGAATCTTCAGGTTGTAAAGACCAAGGAAAGCTTCCCCTGGGATCCTGGAGATCTGGTTTCCAGAGAGGCGTCTGCAGTGAAAAGAGGAGCCAGTGATTTGTCAACATCCTTGCAAATGCCAGTCCCTTGTCTGCAGAAGTTTAACAGCTTGTCCATCCTGCCACTGTCCCCTTGAGAGGAGGCTGCAGCACCTGCAAGTTGATCCTGAGCCTGAACAACCTCTGTGTACCATCCCCTCCTACTGCCCATGGAACAGGCAAAGAAAACCCTCACCCCTGCTAGACCTGAGTGCAGCATCTTCAGCCCTCAGAGACAGCTCAGGGCTAAAGCCACTCCCTGGATTCACACAGAGGTCCCCACTCCACAGAAATCACAGCCCAGGCACTGACCAGCCTACAGAGCCTGCTTGACACTCTGGCAGGGAGAGTGGAGCAGCAGAGAGCTATTCTATTCACACAGAGAATATTGTCCCTAAATCCTGCCTTTTTATCTGCCCCTTTTGCCTGCATGTGGCCTGTTTCTGCAGCCTGCAGGTTCTCTTTTGTCCTTAATTTGCTTCTGCTCCCTCATTCCCAGCCCTGCTCTGTCCTGTGTGATCACAGCTCCTTCAGCACCCTGAGGTTTGGGATCACTGCTGGGAGGGGACACGGGGAAGGGGTTGGAGATGGGAGTACCATTGGGTGCCAGAGGAAAACCAGTTTATCTGTGTGTGCTTTCCAAAAGCAGGACAGAAAAGTCAGAAGTGGTTCTTGGATGAATTATGGGTGAAGAAAAGTGTAGGAGGGAATATGGGGATGGGGACAACACAGCCTGGGAAGGCTGAATGAGGGAGAAGGGGTGGGAGAGGAAGACAAAAGGAAGAGAAGCATCACAAAGGAAAATGGAATTATCTGGGAGAGGGGGACAACATTCAGAACAAAATGCAGGGACTACACTCAGAACTTACTGGAAGAATTCATTCAGGGAAGCCCATGGGATTTGCCACAGTACAGCATCACCCAATCAGAGCATTCAAATTTTAGCAAGGCCCACAGCAGATCAGGGAATTAAAAGCTGTTTGGATTTTTCACTGACACTGGAAACTGCATCACTGTTATCGTCGGGACCATGGGGAGGACTCGTGGTGGAGCCAAGAGTGGAGATTCTGGAGTCTAGGCTTGACCTAGAGGAGAGGAGAATCTTCTCCTACTCTTCCTGTTTCACCCATGAGGACAAACATGGACCAAATCCCAGTGCCTATCAGCCAGAAATGATAAAGACAGGTCCAACAACCTGATTAAGACCCTAAATTGCTACTCCATTTCAGTAAGCAACTTGTTGTCTACTTAACTTGGAGTGGAATATTGCATCTCCAAAACAGAGATAGTGAACATCATTTGTGACCAGGCTCATCCTCTCTCTCACAGAAAATCCAGACCAGGCCCAAGAGGTTGGGCACAGACCCTGGTGAAGGTGTTCACTGACCTTTGACAAAGCTCATTTCTTTTTAGGCATTTTGTCTGGGAAGGAGCCAGTTGTGGAAGATGAGCAGGGCAATCCCAGCTGGAAGCAACCAGGACTCTGCAAAGGTCAAGGGGAGGACTGGAGCTGTTTTGGGCAGCCACCCTCAGCAGTGGCAGAGCAGGCAGTGCCCTCCCTCTTTGTGGGTGCCCAAGTGCTCTCCCTTTCTGCCTCTCCCTTCAGAAATCTGGAGAAAATTGCTCCCATAATTAGGCCTCCGACACCATAAACAGCACAGGGTCGTGTCTTTAATGTGTGTGAGCAGGTTGGAACCTGCCTCTTGCAGCACAGGAGCTCCCTGGCAGGCTGGGCTATTTGTCACTTGGGGGGCTGTGATTTGGGGTAATTGTTCCTTTTGATTGCTGATTTCCACATGGCAGGGAGTGTCGTCTGGGAGACTGGAGGGGAGATGTTCCTGCACTGCATCCTCAGCCTGCTCCCTGCCTCTGTCCCACCTGGCTCAGCCAGGGGCTGTCTGTCCTCACCTGGCTGCTCCAGCCTCCACTGCCACAAGTCCTCCAATGTCCCTCTCAGCTTGTTTCCTGCCAGCTCCACACCTTTCTGTTCACTTGCCTGGGTGTGCTTGAGTGTTTGCTGGGTCCCTAAAAGGACCTGGGACCTCCAGGATGAGAAGAAGAGGAGCACAGAGCTTGGATGGAGCCCAGCCTGGGGCTGGTGGTCTCAGAACAGGTCAGCAAGGAGGCTCAGACTCTGGTGGGACACATGGGGAGCCAGCCTGTGGCATCTTGGCACCGTGGCATCTTGGCACCATGGGTAACACGGAACATAAGGAGTAAAATGACTCTGTGAGAGATGCCCTGGTTAAACTGGGCACCATCTCAGGTGGGTTTAGAGGCCCAAAACGTCTCTCAGCCCCAGACAGGGCACCATGCCTCCCTGTTGCTGCTGATGCTGCCCTTGGCCATGCCACGCTGAGACTGTGCCCTGTCCCTGGCTCACCCTTGACCTCTGGCTCTTCTGTCTGTGCCTTTTCCTCTTTGCTGCTGCTGGGGCAGCCCAGCTGCTCCCCCCAAGGTTAGAAGTCCATGCCAAGCCAAGGAGCAGCACAAAGGGAGGCACCAACCACAACCACTTCTCTCACTTCACCTCCCAAGGCAACTGAGAGTGTCACTGAGGTCTGAGGAGGGCTCTGCTCACCATACACATGCAGGGACTGGGAGGTGGGACGTGGCTGTGTCTGTGCACACAGTCTGAGGTTCTGCTTTCCTAGAGGGGTGCATGGCCAGGACATGCACACAGGGGCTGGAGCTGTGGGGTTTGGAGCTTTGCTAGCCCTCCCAGGACAGATGCTGCATTAAGCTGGGAGTGGTACTCAGCTGCTCCAGGCGAGGCAGCACAGCTGGCCCATCCTCAGAGAGCAGCTCAGGGATGGGTGGACCTTCAGGGGTGTCCTGTCAAGCAGAAAGGGTGGCCAGTGGGAAGAGATTATAGAATCATAAAAAGATTTTGGTTAGAAGAGACATTAAAGACTGTCTAGTTCAACCCCTTACCATGGGCAGGGACACCTCCCACCAGTCCAGGTTGCTCCAAGCCCTGACCAGCCTGGCCTTGGACACTTCCAGGGATGGGGCAGCCACAGCTGCTCTGAGCAACCCATGCCAACACCCTCAGTATGGAATTTTTTCCTAATGTCTAACCTAACCCTGCCCTCTGTCAGTGGGAAGCCATTCCTCCTTGTCCTGTCATTCCATGTCCTTGCCCAAAGTCTCCAGCTCTCTCAGAGCCCTTTAAGGCACTGGAAGGGGCTTTGAGGTTTTCCCAGAGCCTTCTCTTCTCCAGGCTAAACAAGCCCAGTTCCCTCAGCCAGAACAGAGGTGCTCTGGCTCTCAGAGCATCTTCCTGCCCATCCTTTGCTTCCATGCCATTAACTCCTGTGCCGCTTCATGTAAGAGACTGAAGACACAAAAGTTTTCCTGTGTGAGACCCTTTCTCTGTCCATGGTCACTTGGCAGTCCTCCCAGTGCTTGGTTCCTTCTGTGCTTCTCACTCACCCTCTCCAGACGTCCCCCTGCCTGGCAGGCAGGCACCCATTGAATGTATCTCCAGAATTTACATCCCACAGGAAATGCAGTGAAATGGTTCTTTCTTTTCTATTTAAAATGGAACAATAACATTTGAAGTGATGCTGCCAGTGTGACATTCACCAAGACAGCTCCTAATTTGCTCCTTGTGTGGGGAAGATTGAAGCAAATAGTCCCACCAAGAAGGACCGAGGGGTGGCACTGCCTTTGCCCTGAGCACAGGGGGGAAGAGAAGCTGCTCCTGCAGGGCTGAATGTCTGTCCACAGCATAAGAGTTCAGCTCCAGGCCTGCTCAGGGCTCCTTTTAGGACTTGATTCAGTGGTATGCCCTGCTGTCCTGAGGTTTACACTGTAACAGAGAGATGGGAGAAAGAAAAAGCTCTAGATTTAAAGTGGCTGATGGAAGAGGGAGAGAAGGGGCAGGTGGAAGGGAGCAGTGGGAGCTGGATGTGGCTGGTTTGCTTCGGAAAGCTCGTGGTGGATTTTGGATTCTGCTCCCCCCTCTCTTCCACCACTCCCGTGATTTCTGGGAACATTCCTCCAGGCTTTGATCTGCATTCCCAATACACTCCAAGTTGGAACAAACTCATGGTTTACCACCTCATGGTTGCTGCTGTTCAGTTACCACAGGCTCCCACCCCCTCCTGTATCTTGGGCTTCTTGGTCATGCTACAACTTCCATGGCACGCCCGAGGGCTGTGTGCTGGGCATGATTGCTCATGCCATGTGCTCAGGCAGCAGGGTGATGCTCTTATCACTCCCATTAGGAGGCAGGAACGTTGCCCATTGGCAGGACAGGACAAACATGTGTGTCCATATCCCAGTGGAATTTTCCCCTTGCCAGATCTTCAGTGAGCCCGTCGGCCGCCCCCTTTGATCTGCTGCTGCAGTTTGTTTCTCAAGCACTGACACTGGCAAGGCAGTGTGCCCAGACACTCCACGCTCCTGCCTCAGCAGTGCCATCGTGCCAAGTGTGTGCCTTCCCCTGGGCACTCAGGGGACCCCAGGCCTCGGGTCATGCCTGGGTTTGTTCTCGTGCTGGTGCAAAAAAGGAGCGAAGCCAATTAACTAAGCAAGTGAAAACATGGCACATTGGAGAAAAGAGCCAGGCTTGGACTCTTCCTTCCCACAGAGGAATCTGCAGCTGGTCCTGGTCTGGTATCACCCGGGGGTGCCTCTAACGTGGTCTTTGGTGCCTCACTCCATCCCTGAGGAGGAGACTGTGCCTGTTTCTGCCTCTGTTCACTGCACCCCCCACCCCCCTGCCTGTTCCAACTCGATAGATTGATGGCATTTGTTCTTTTGTTTATGGTCCTCAAGCCAGTTTTCAACCCACATGAATGTTCATATGCAAGCCAGTTTGGACTCATTTGCCAAGTAAGATTTAATAAGACACAACTCCTTAATGAACAGCCCAATACAGGACACTGAACACCTTCAATCCACCTCTTCATATTATAAACTGTAAAGGTTTTTGGTTTGTTCCTTCCCAACCTTCAGAGCAGTTTTGACTTTTGACTCTACTCTGGGTGCCCCACTTGGGTCAGTCCTATGGAAAGCAGTTTTCAGGAAAATTGGGGCCAGCTATCCCAGCTGCTGCTGGACACTCTCCCAAGCCTAAATGGAGTAGGAATGGAACTGAAGTATCTAAATTTTCAAAATACTTTGAATTTGATTTAGGCCCCTGCACTAACTTGGCTTCACTTGTCAATATGCATGATAGACAAACCCTTAGAAGTCCTTCTCTCCTGTCCCCACATCATGCCAGATGGCACAAGGATGACCTTTGGGAGGCTCCATCAGATGAATTATCCTTTAACTCTCTCTGTGCTTTTGCTCACCCAGCAAACTGATGATCAGCAGACCAGCACCAGACTCTGCCAAGGAGGACAGAAAGTCCTGGACCAACCACTTAGTCTCCTTTTTGCTAACAAGTTGCACCCTGGTGCCTTCTCAGACACAGGAGCTGTGCAGCATCCTGGGGGAACCACAGCACCCAGAAATTCAGACCTGCAACTTCTTACCCATGGCCACCTGGAGATGGAGGGCTGTGCCAGGCAAGGTGGCTACAAAAGGAGCAGGGACTCTGCAAAGCAAGGTCATGGCCCTACAAGTGTTCATGTCTTCACAAGAGAACCTCTGCAGCCTGCTGTGTCATGGAAACCTGCCAAAGCTGCTGTCCTAGGAGTACCCTCCCCAGACATGTTGCTGCACTGCTCCAGGAATGGCTTCTCACCACGGTGCCAACACAGGGGATCCTTGCCCAAAAAAATGCCAGCACCGCCTTCCACAGCTGAGCTGTCCCTCCCAAAGGAGTCGTGTCCCACAGCCAGAATTCCTGCAGTGCTGCCTCCTACAAGGTTGAGAGTGCCATGGGGTGAGACCCTGTGCTGGGCAAGCCCCCCAGAGATGGATATTCTGGGAGCTGGAGTGGGCAGAGTGCCCCAGCACAGGGCAGTGAGTGGGGCTGCAATGCCAGGCAGGAACAGTGGTGGTGCTTCCCAACCCACGGTGGCTCCACCAGTCCCTGCACCCTCCTGGGAAGAGGAGTGAGAAGGGGGTTCCCTCATAGGTGGAAGGAAGGAGAAAAAGGCTGCTGCATTATGAGCGAAGGCTGAGGGAGCTGGGGGTGTTTAGCCTGGAGAAGAGGAGGCTCAGGGGAGACCTTATCACTCTCTACAACTACCTGAAAGGATACTGTAGCCAGGTGGGGATTGACCTCTTCTCTCAGGCAACCAACAGTAGGACAAGGGGGCAGGGGCTTAAGCTCTGCCAGGGGAAGTTTAGGTTGGATATCAGAAAGAAATTCTTTGCAGAGAGAGTGGTCAGGCATTGGAATGGGCTGCCCAGAGAGGGGGTGGATTCCTCATCCCTGGAGGTTTTTAAGGTGAGATTGGATGTGGCACTGAGTGCCATGATCTGGTAATCAAAGTGGGGGTGGACCAAGGGTTGGACTTGATGATCTCAGAGGTCTCTCCCAACCCAACTAATTCTATGATTCTATTCTCTGATTAACATTCCCAGCACATGTGCCTGTATTTTACTTCATTTTACTCTTCTGCTGTTTTATGCTGCTTCTTTGGCCCCTTGAGTTGCAAGAGCTGCCTGGGAAGGTGAAGAGCCCACGAGGGGAGGTCGTGGGGTGGGTCTTGAGCGTGTGGTCCTGAGCCTGCTGCGCTGCCCCGACACAGAGCAGGGCACTCCCCGTGCTGTGAGTCCCTCTGCCCCCTGGGGCCCACAACAGGCAGGTGAAAGAGCCAGTGGCTGGGACAGGGTCTGATCTTGCCGCTGTGCCCCGAGGCAGGAGGTGAATGGCAATGAACACCTGCCTTTGGCTGCAGTTTCTCCTCTTGGCACCGAGCGCCGTGCTTGGATTCAAAGCGCCGTAACAAAGCCCTCGCCGGCAAACACATTTCAACATGTTATTATTCCCAGGCTGGCTTTCAAGATCCTCTTTCTATTCCTTCTGTACTGATTGCTCTTGTTTCTCTTGGCTCCCAACTCTAGCTTTTCAGGCTTCATTAACTGGAATTTATTAGCAACTTTAAACAATCTCCCTGCTGCCAAAAAGAGGGAAAGTAAAGAAGAAGGGGGAAAAAAAGAAAAGAAAGAAACAAAGAGGAGACATACTAAACCCTGGGCTGCTCCCTGCCTGTGTGAGGCCCAGCTCTGAACACCTCTCTCTCTCTCTCTGCAGGTTTGCTTTGGAGGGAGAGTCTGGTGAGTGCCTGGGCTGGGACTGTGCCTGTTCACAGGCAGCCTCTCCTGTCTCCAGAGCTGGATCTGGTGGTGCAGAGGAGAGCACAGATGATGGACAGCCACCGAGGACCCCTCCAGCACTGCCTCTTCAGTGAGACTGGAGGATCTGGTCTCTGGGCACCCTCGGAGCAGGAGTGCTAATGGTGTCTGCAACACCCTCCTGAGCAGCTGGTGCGAAAAATGGGTAACTGAGAGGTCCTGGCACTGCTGAGAGGGCCACTCTCTCTGGGGTATGGATGAGGCCCTGGCAAGGAAAATCACCTTTCCCAGACCACACAGTGAGGGAGCAGTTTGAGCTGGATCAGTCCTGGTCCCCTCATCTGTGTCCTAAGCCTGGCACGTGCTCCCACCCCTTGGGGGACACATTGAGGGGCTGGAGCGGGGCCAGAGAAGAGCAACGAGGCTGGAGAAGGGAGTGGAGCACAAGTGCTGTGGGGAGAGACTGAGGGAGCTGGGGGTGTTTGTGCTGGAGAAGAGGAGGCTGAGAGGTGACCTCAGCACTGTCTGGAAGTGCCACATCAGGGAAGTTGTGGCCAGGTGGGGGTTGGTCTCTTCTCCCAGGCACTCAGCAATAGGACAAGGGGGCCCGGGGGGCTCAAGCTCTGCCAGGGGAAATTGAAGTTGGAGATGAGGTAGAAATTCTTTGCAGAGAGAGTGCTGAGGGATTGGAATGGGCTGCCCAGAGAGGGGGTGGATTCCCCATCCCTGGAGGTTTTTCAGCTGAGCTTGGCCGTGGCACTGAGTGCCATGATCTGGTGACGGGACTGGAGTTGGCCCAAGGGTTGGACTTGATGATCTGGGAGGTCTTTTCCAACCCAATCCATTCTCTGATTCTGTGATCTTGTCTCATCCCTTGGGGACACGTTTGGGAGCCAGAGGGGACATGAGCCAATGCAGGAATGTCCTGTGGGACACAACCTGCATGCCATGGTGTGTTTTGGGTGATTGCTTTGCTGTCCTCAGGACCCTCCTGTGCCATCCTGCTCTTGGTTTTTCTTGCTTGTCCCCACCTGGTGTGGGAGTGTGCAGAGACCTGATGGATCACACCTGTGAAATAAGGCACCCATGTCCTCAGTGTCCATGGGACACATGTTCTTCATCACCCATGTTTGGAGTTGTCTTCCCCCGTCCCATCATTCCTGTTCCTCATTGAACACCAACTCCACACCCAAGTTCAGCCTTGAGTCCTGATCTGTGACTTTTGGGAGCTTCACTTGGGTGAGGAGCCTGAGAAGGTGCTAAAACAGAGGCACAGAGAGAGGAGCTAATCATGAAGGGTGTGAAACAGCAGCTCTCCTCCAAGAGACTCTGGGCTACTGGGGCTGGATGTAACAAGAGACAAGACAGAATCACAGAATCAGAGAAGCTTAAGGGGTTGGAATAGACCTTAACTGTCACGTAGTCCCATTCCCCCACCACAGGACACCTTCCACAGCTGCTGGGTCAGAGCAGGAGGGCAGAACCATGAGGAGAAGGCAGAGGAACTTGGGCTTTCCCTCATTTTTGAAGAAGATAAAGGTCACAGATCAGAGACCAGAGGTGTCAGGAGTTCCTGAGATGTTTCTGAGCATTAGACCAAGCTTGAAGTATCCCTAAAATATAAGAGTTTCTCTGAGACCTAAAAAAGGGAGAATTGAAACTCTGGGTTGAATTTGGCAGATATTTTTTGCTGAGGACCCTCCAATTTTTTTCAGAAGGTTCAGGCACCTTTTTTAAGGCACCTTTTCAATGCAGCAAATATAATTTGAAACACCATTTTCTTTTCAGGTTTGACCAAAAGCAAAAGTGGAAATGTCAAGAAGTAACCTGAAGATGAAAGAATTTGTCCTCTCTAAGGTTAAAAGAAATTTTTGGGGTTGACCAAAGCCCCAGAACATCACTTTTGCTTCACCTCAAACTGAATTTTGCAATTTTTTTTCTTAGGTTGCTCCATCCTGCTACTCACTCAGTTTATCAAGGGTGTAACAGGGAAGATAAGAGTGTAGAAGGCAGAATGAGGCCACAGCAGTCACCCCAAATCCCTGGGGATGAGAGAACTGAAGGGTTTCCACCTGAAGGGCTTCCATGTAACTGAAGACAGGCCCTTGCAGCAAGGATGGGCTGCAGGAGAGTCCTCTGCATTGTCAGCATTTCCCTACTTAGACAGGGGCAGGCAGGAGGGCAGGGCAGGTCTCCTTCCTCACCAGGAGACACCAACCCTGGGACACCTGGATTTGGGATACTTGGATTTGGGGTACTTGAATTTGGGACACCTGGATTTGGGGTACCTGGATTTGGAGTACCTGGATTTGGGGTACTTGAATTTGGGATACTTGAATTTGGGACACCTGGATTTGGGGTATCTGGATTTGGAGTACCTGGATTTGGGATATCTGGATTGTCCCTCACTCCTCTGCAGGGGTTTGTGCCCTTCCCTCACTTAGCATGTGCCAGCATGGGCAGCTCTGCCAAGGGGGTGCAGACAGAGGGCTTGGGTTCATGTGTGTCACCCTGGCAGACCCAAGGAAATGTGTCCTGGGTGGATGAAACCAGCAGAGACCTGAGCTGTGAAACCTGAACAAACTTCCCTTGAGGATGTCTAAACAGGCAGGATTTGTTTGCTGGATTTATGCGTGTCCTGGCACAGAGGGTGATCCCAGCCTGAATGGCAAGGTCCTGATGTAATGCTTGGGGATGAAAATTTAGGAAAGATATAAATGAAAAGAGCAGGGGAAATGCCAGGCAAGTTGCATTACTGGTTGATGACAGCCCTATGAATACTGTACAGGCTGTCCCTGTCTAGCTGTTGTTGTTGCTGAAAAAAATCACTTTTAATTACTCATAGAATATAAAATCTTCCCTTTCTTGATTTCATATCAATCACTCAATTTCCATAAATAGGATTACTGACTTACTGCCATCAAATTCAAGCAGTCACTTTGCTAGCCATGGGTATATGATGCTGCACTTTTCATCTCTTCCCTTAACTGTGATGTGTTTTTTTTTCCTAGTCCAAATTCCTTTCCTTCCTGTGGCATTTTGAACCTCGAGTAAAATGTTATCTAACAACTCCCAATTCTTTTTCAGATTTTCCTGTTTAAATGTTTTCCCCTCTGCCTGTTTCATTCGTGGTTGGTTATTTTTGGCTGTGGGAAGCTGGCTCTTTTGGAACCCAGGAATATTTATTCCCTGCTGGTTGAGGCTGCTCTGTTTGCACATGATGTCATCAGGACACGGTTTCTTGCAGCAAGACAACTGCTAATTGTGCCCAGCAGAGTCTGCTCTCTGTGTGTGAAAAGCTTCACCACCCACAGTAAAGATGTTGGGTGTCCACACTTGGACATGGATGTTGACAAAAGGCTGTGAGATGGATGGAAATTGGTGAAAATCCATTTTCTTTGGGCAGGTCTGGCTCCAAAGCTAAAAGATGATCCAAAGTGCTTCCTGCCCAGGCTGTAAATGCCAGCTGGGAAGGGGGTTTGGATAGTTGGGGGTCGTTGAAACTCTAGTGAATTAAAACTACAGACAGGTGATGATGAGTTACAAGACAATTTGAAGTAAAAACCCTATAATATAAAGTCATAGAATCGTGGAATGACCTCAAAAATCATCTTGTCCCACCCCCTGCCATGGGCAGGGACACCTTCTACAAGCCCAGGTTGCTCCAAGCCCTGTCCAACCTGGCCGTGGACATTCCCAGGGTTGGGGCAGCCACAGCTTCTCTGCCCAACCTGTGCCAGGGCCTGAGCAGCCTCACAGGGAAGGATTTCTTCCCAATAACTAATATAAACCTACATTCTATCAGTGTGGAACCAGTCCCCCTTGTCCTGTCACTCCAGGCTCTTGTAAATAGTCTCTCTCCATCTTCCTTCTTGGCTCCCTTCAGGTACCAGAAGGACACAATTAGGTCACTCCAAAGCCTTGTCTTCTCCAGGCTAAACTATTATTATATTTGATTTGATAATTATGAGGTTTGGCCAGGTATGGAAACTATGAACATTGGTGTCTTTAAGTCAAACCCCAATTTTCAGAGAAATAAGCTTGTCCTTGCATATGTGTGCCCACAGAGGCACGTAGACTACATCTGCCAACTCATTTCCAAGGGCACAGGCAAGAGGTCCTGCTCAGGACAGAGGGGACCGAGCAGGGCACAGCATCACACAGGGCAGAGCTCAGCTCTGGGAGGTGCCAGGTGGGTCAGCACCACCCCCTGGGCACACCCCTGGGCACTGTGGTGTTGGACACCCACAACTCAGGGTCACTCCCTGAACACCTGGGAGAGGAAAGTGCCTCTTTCAGGGCAATGCAAACACATATTCAAGTCTCTAAGTTTGGTCTAAAACTGAAGGAGGGCAGGATTAGTTGGGATATTGGGAAAAAATCCTTCCCTGTGAGGGTGGTGAGGCCCTGGCAAAGGTTGCCCAGAGAAGCTGTGGCTGCCCCATCCCTGGAAGTGTCCAAGGCCAGGCTGGACAGGGCTTGGAGCAACCTGGGACAGTGGAAGGTGTCCCTGCCCATGGCAGAGAGTTGGAATGGGATGAGTTTTAAGGTCCTTCCAACCCAAACCAGTCTGTGATTCTGACATTTTGGAAAACACCATTTTTGAAATCACAGAATCATCGAATGGATTGGGTTGGAAAAGACCTCCCAGATCATCAAGTCCAACCCTTGGGCCAACTCCAGTCCCGTCACCAGATCATGGCACTCAGTGCCACGGCCAAGCTCACTTGAAAAACCTCCAGGGCTGGGGAATCCACCCCCTCTCTGGGCAGCCCATTCCAATCCCTCAGCACTCTCTCTGCAAAGAATTTCTACCTCATCTCCAACTTCAATTTCCCCTGGCAGAGCTTGAGCCCCCCCGTGCCCCCTTGTCCTATTGCTGAGTGCCTGGGAGGAGAGACCAACCCCCACCTGGCCAGAACTTCCCTTCATGTCAATGTTGCACCTGGTGGTGGTGGCAAGGTCTGGTTTGGTAAAGTGAAAGTGTCTCATTTAGACAGATTAAACTGCAGTGACTGTTACATACACAAGAAGTTTGCAACACACATCAAATGCACCATTAATATTAGTACATCATGCAGTGCAATAATGGTGTTTTGAACAAACTGTGCTTTCCACCAGAAGCTGCTGTGTTGAAAGTAGCAGCAGCATGAGAATAACACCTGGAGGTATTTCTCATGGTCAAGCGGAGTGAGACCATACAGGTGCAATTTACTCACTCACAAATGGCCAACCTCAATATTCTGCCCCCCAGGCTCCCATTTTTTTGGGGCTTGCAAAGGATTCCAGTGGTTTCTTGTGCTGGTGGTTCATTTTCACACTTTCAGAAGTGGGGCCACTCCTTCAGTGACACACAGCCACATGCTGAGCCCAGGGACTGAGGTTGCTGCTGTGTCTGAGTGTGCCTGCTCAGACCACAGAGCACACTGGTGGGTGGTGGGACACCTCAGCCTCTGGGGGGAAGGTTTTGGATTTCCATTGCCCAGGCTCCTTTCCATCCAAAGGGCAAATGTATCCGAAGGGCTGCAGAGCCTGTGAGGGGTTTCCTCTCTGCAGGAGGGTGGATGAAGCTCTCTGCTGGCTCTGCTCAGAGTACAGTGTTGAGTTTTTTATAGAGGATTTAGACCCTCTTTTATTTTGGCTTTTAGGACATGCAGGTCTGACCGTGAAGGTGACAACCTCCATGAGTCTCTGGGCTGCAGAGGCTGTGAGGGGTTTCCTCTCTGCAGGAAGGTGGATGAAGGTCTCTGCTGGCTCTACTCAGGGTACAGTGTTGATTTTTGATTAGATCCTCTTTTATTTTGGCTTTTGGGACATGCATGGTGTCACCCTGAAGGTGACAACGTCCATGAACCCCCTAAGCTAGAGCAGCAAATAAACCCTGTCCCAGCATGCAGTGTCCTTCCATCTCAGCCTGTGGGTGCAGTGCCAGCCCTGGGGGCTGTGCCCAGTGCCACAGGACCCTCTGCAGTGCCCTCTGCCCCCCTGCCCCCCGTGTGGCCGCCCCATACTCACAGCTCCTCCAGGAAGCGCAGGGGCCGGAGCGCGCGGGGCTGCAGGAGGCTGATGTTGTTCATGCTGAGGTCTCTGCCAGGGGAGAAAGACAGAAGGCTCTGATCACTCACAGGGTGGTTTGCTCAGAACAAACCTCAGTGCCAGGCTCTGTGCCCCCTCTTGGCCTCTGCAAACAGCATTTCAGCATTAACATCTGATCACAGCCCAGGGATGGACAGGAGTAGCCAGAGAGAAGTGGCTCCTTCAGGGTGGTCTGTCTGAACTTCTCCGAGTTGTGGAGCAAATTAGGACATTTTTCGTAATGTTTGGAGGGTGAACAAGAAGACCCGTGACACTGGAGAAGGACAGTAGGTCTGTCCTGAGCCCAAGAGCATCTTTCTATCACGACTGGTCGTGCCAGCCCCCAGGGGGAGCTTTTCCAGCTGCTTTCGAGGAGAGAGCAGTCCGTGGGAGAAGAGGTGCTTTGCATCGGATTGGTCTGCTCTACACTGGAAAAAACAGAGAACAACCCCAGGAATGTGGCGTGGAGGTTGTGTCTGAGGGGGGAAAACTGAGGTTAGGGGGGTGGGAGACATCTGGCTGATTGTGCTGGTCCCACTCTTGGCCTTCTCCAGCTGAAGGTTCATCTCCTCTGCTCAGGGTCTGTCAGACCCTCCTGGGTGGATTCCCCATCCCTGGAAGTTTTTCAACTGAGCTTGGCCGTGGCACTGAGTGCCATGATCTGGTGACGGGACTGGAGTTGGCCCAAGGGTTGGACTTGATGATCTGGGAGGTCTTTTCCAACCCAATCCATTCTGTGATTCTATGATTGTAATGGGAGAATAAGGAGGAGCAACAGAAAAATAAAGGCAAGTTACTTTTCTTCTTCCTCCTATAAATCTCACAGAGCTGTGAGCCAAAGGGATGTTCCCTCTCTTCCCAAGCCATTGGGAATCTGTCTGGGCATTGGACAAAGATATGGAGGAAGGAGGTTTGTGCCAAGGACAAGGAGTGAAGCAGGAAGGAGAAAAGTCCCTCAGGACAATCCAGCCACAAAAGAGGGACCTGTCCAAGATGGCTCTGCCTGCTCAGAATACCTGAGAGCCTGCAGGTCACACATCAAATGCTCTGGAGCATCTCAAGCTCCAGAGGGGAGAAAATCACTTTGCTGGAAAATGCATTTATAGAAAAATGTACTGAAACGCCTTTGTAGTCTTCAGTGGAAAAATCCCTGAATTCTGCCAGTAAAGAGCAGAACACCTGGGGGGTTACAGGCTTTTGAATTTTTCACAATTTTCCACACACACAAAAAAAAGCCCTCTAAACAAACCTGAGAGTGTTTTCAGAATGAATACAAAAACAAAGTTATTGCCTGCACTGCTTTGTGTGCATTCTATATTTGGATGATCCTGGGATACAGGAGTTAAAATATTATTTTGTGACGCTTCTATTTTTAATTTTTAAACCCCTAAGGGCAGTTGCTACTTAGCACCCATTAAAACATCTTTTTTTTTTCCTACATCAAAGTGCCTCCTGTTTGTGTTGTAACAAATCAGTCTGTTTTGACACGTCGTGGAACAATGTGAAAATAACGAAAAATATTGTAAAATGAAGGACTGTGGAAGAAAACCCAGATCTGAAACACCCCAAATCTCCTTGAAACTGCAGGGCACACTCCTTAAGTTGCCTTCTGCTGGCAGTGGTTGGAATACTCTTTGCTTTCTGCAGGGGACACTTTGCAAACCTCATGGACCTGCCTGTTGTGTGTCCAGCCCTGCCCCAGGTGGGATGGGGCACCCTTGGGTGAGTGATGGGGCACCCTTGGGGTGGGTGATGGGGCACCCCGGGGTGGGTGGTGGGGCATCCTTGGGTGGGTGATGGGGCACCCCTGGGGGGTGATGGGGCACCCTTGGGGTGAGTGATGGGGCACCCCTGGGTGGGTGATGGGTCACCCCTGGGTGGGTGGTGGGGCACCCTTGGGTGGGTGATGGGTCACCCCTGGGTGGGTGGTGGGGCACCCTTGGGTGGGTGGTGGGGCACCCTTGGGGTGAGTGATGGGGCACC
>VWZD01007949.1:0-103039 GCA_013396695.1 Sakesphorus luctuosus | reverse complement strand
CCTGGGTGGGTGATGGGGCACCCTTGGATGGGTGATGGGGCACCCCTGGGTGGGTGGTGGGGTGCAGGGATGTGCAGACACTCAGCATCAGTCCCAGCCTGAGGATAATGGGAGGTCAGATATAATTTAGAATCACAGAATCACAGACTGGTTTGGGCTTGAAGGCAACTTAAAGTTCATCTTGTTCCACCATGGCAGGGACAACTTCCACCAGCCCAGGTGGCTCCAAGCCCCATCTAACCTGAATTTGAACCCTTCTTTCCTCCTCCTTCATCCATGCCTAAAAGCAGCAAACCCCACTGGTTTCTGAAGAAATACTGTTATCCCACATTGTCCTCACAGCCCCCCAGCACATCCTGGTCTTCAAAAGCCCCACTCCCCTCCCTCTCACCCTCCTGCACTCCTGGGACTTCTGGCCATGGGCAGGTCTGAGAGAAGGGGCTCTTTCCCACCATCTCTTTGGGCAGGGAAGAAAACCCAGCTTGAATTTCTAAGGTTATTGCATAGGAAACGTTTTGAGTAGTTTTGTTTAAAACTTACTGATGGTTTGGCTGTTTGGACACTCTGGTACTCTGCAGTCCTGCAGGACTTGAGTACAACACCTCCACACTCAGAACCCTGCAAAGGGGACCCTGAAAGTGCAAACTGGCAGTGGTTTGCTGGTTAATGAACAGCAAGGCCAATGTGGTGCCAATGGCTCAGCTTTGCCATCAACTCCTCAGTGTGACTTCCCCAGGGACCCCACACCAGAGCAGGGGACATCCCACCTGACCTGGCCTGGCTGTGGTGTGAGGAGATGTGCAAGGACAAGTGGTGTGACAGAAGAACAAGTTCCTCCAAGGTCTGGAAATGAACTTCCTCAGTAGAGCCCTGGACCTGGTGATTTTTCTAGCCACAAAAGTACAAGCTGTTTCTCCACAGGCTGTCCATGCTTGTGTGAGAGCCCAGGCACAGGATTCTTGCCTGAAGTGTTGTGGGAGTAAATATTTGACTTATTACTCATTTAAAGATGTTGTTGCCTTGTT
The DNA here is from genome assembly GCA_013396695.1 of Sakesphorus luctuosus. NCBI lineage: Eukaryota > Metazoa > Chordata > Aves > Passeriformes > Thamnophilidae > Sakesphorus > Sakesphorus luctuosus. Next base: position 102,014 of record VWZD01007949.1, on the reverse strand, counting down.
GTTGTGTTTTTCCAAGCTCATGCTTTTCCTCTTAGTAAGGTTTCTTGTGTTATGTGCATCCCCAGTGCTTGAAGAGTGGAAGTGTTTCCTGTCAGAGCAACCAGAGGAGCTGTTTATCTCCTCAAGCGTTTGGGGGTGGTTACTTCAGTCAACCACAATAAGTTAATTTAAAAGGAACCCACAGTATTTGAACCTTGTTGGATTTTTTTTTCTCCAGCAGCAGCCTCTGATTGAAGGAATAGACATTCCTGGATTAAATGGGTTGGGGACTCCTCTGACCTTTCTTAGCTCTGTCATTGACTTTAACTTTCCAAACTCTGTTGAGTGTCTGTCATCCAGTGAAGTCAAACAAGTCTTGGGTCACTCATATCTGTGCAGGGCTGTTGTCATTTGCACTGGAGAACCCACTGCAAACATAAGGACTCTGCCAGAGCAGCTACTACAGAAATGCACCAAGAATATGATTCAAATCCCCCCCCAAAAATCAGAAAGGTAGGAGAAGAAATGGGGTGAAATGAAGAAGAAATGGGGTGAAAGGAAGGAGAAGAAATGGGGTGAAAGGAAGGAGAAGAAATGGAGTGAAAGGAAGGAGAAGAAATGGACTGAATGGAAGGAGAAGAAATGGGGTGAANGGTGAAAGGAAGGAGAAGAATGGGCTGAAAGGAGGAAGAAGAAATGGGGTGAAAGGAAGAAGAAATGGGGTAAAAGGAAGAAGAAGAAATGGGGTGAAAGGAGAAGAAATGGGATGAAAGGAAGGAGAAAAGGGGTGAAAGAAAGGCGAAGAAATGGGGTGAAAGGAAGGAGAAGAAACGGGCTGAAAGGTAGGAGAAGAAATGGGGTGAAAGGAAGAAGAAATGGGGTGAAAGGAAGAAGAAGAAATGAGGTGAAAGGAAGGAGAAGAAATGGGGTGAAAGGAAGGAGAAGAAATGGGGTGAAATGAAGGAGAAGAAATGGGGTGCTGCAGCTTCACCCAGGTTTGCAGTGCAGGACCTGCAGAAGAGCTGTTCAAGTTCCTGCCTTTGAGTTCCTGACACCACACGGGGCTGGTGTTCTGGGACAAGCCATCCCTCTCCTCTCCCAGAGCTCCCCTGTCCCCTTCTCCAGTGACTGCCCTGTCTGTCCTCTCTACAAGATCTCAAATAAAAGCAGGAATCTTTTTGCTGTCAAATCATCCTTCACAGCTCTGATCTGAAGTGCTGCCAGTAGAGTGAACTGCTCTGCCACTCACAGAACTGCCACTCTGTGCAGGTATCACCTCAGTGACCCAAGAATTAGTGTCTTTTAAGGCCTCTTGCATTAGGTGTTGAAAATACCTCTGCTTTCCAATGGCACTGCACCAAAGCCATCATGGCTCTAATTAGTGTGATTTAACTTTCCCCCCTTCCCCAACTAATTCTAAACATTTATTGTAAGCATTTCCAACTTGTAACTGCAGGAAAACTGAGACACAGTTCATGGAAACTGAGCTCATGTGATTCAGTCTCAGACCTTACAACTCCTCTGGCCCTCGAGGGGTTCCTTAAATTATTTGCTTTGATGTCACCTTCTTTCATGAACAACCTTAGATTATTCCATGATTAGCTGATCTTCCCTACCAAAAAATGAGGTGACACACACACTGCTTTGGGTTCTGGGAGGACTCCCTGCCATGCTCTCTACTGCTGACCACAGAGATTTAGCTGAGGAATTACATGAGCTTCAAAGATCAAAGGAGTTTATCTTTGGCATCACTGCTCAGGGAGGTGGGATTCAGGCTGTGGTGCTGGTGCTCTGAACCACAGAGCCATGGATGTCCCTGGGGTGTGCACAGACCCACCAGGCTCAGCTCTGCTGTAGACACCTGTGGGTCTTTGTGATGTCCATGCTCTGGGGGCAAAATGGGAGGGTTTTATATTAAAATAAGGGCACTGCAGTATCTGTCTGAGACAAACCTAAGCAATACCCCCAGGATACACCTCTAGGACAGCAGGATTGATGTGACCCTGAGATCAGCTCAGTTGGTTAAAACTTGGTTGTAATGATGCCAAGGTCGTGGGTTCAATCCCCTGTATGGACCATTGTCTTAAGAGTTGGACTCGATGATCCTTGTGGGTCCTTTCCAACTCAGAATAGTCTGGGATTCTTACAAGGCTCTCACAAACTCAAAGCTGCCCATGAAACTGGGGAGAGGTCAACCCTGCCTGTGACCCCCCAAAACTCCTCTTCCCAGGTAGAAAGCAAAGTGTTTCCCTAGAGATGGGAATTAACACAAGCAGAAGTGAACAGACCTAAAGCAACACAGGTTGGAGCCACCAAACACAACGAGACCGTGATGGCTTATCCAGGAGGGCTCAAAGGTGACACCACAGGGATGGGGTTTTGGCCACGGCTATGCAGGGAGCCTTCAGAGCCAGATGTGTGTCCGAAAATTGCACATAACTGGCAGAGAGATGCTCTCCTGGGGAGCCCCCACAGGACAGAAGGTGCCCCACAGAAAGAGCAGCCCCTACCTGTGGCTGGCAGAGGACATTCCCCAACCACCTCTCTCTACTCCAGAGGGGCAGAAAGCCTGGTCCCTCACTTCAGCCCCCTGAGGTACTCTCCAAGGGTCCCTCTGTCACTCAGCAGAATGAGAAGCTGTGTCCTCCCACCCTTGTAGCTGCCCTCAAGCAGAACTTTGCTCTTCAAGGTTTCTGCAAGCTCAGGTTGTCACTCCCAGACCTTCCTGGAGCCCACACTGGAGGACTCCATGGGATTCTGGCTTCTTTCCTTGCTCAAAAATCCAGTGCAATGTGGCAACACCTGGAAGTGATGGCAGACATGGCCCAAGCCACTGGACAGGATTTCCAGTATTTAGGAAATGACCCCTGTGCTCCTTGTTTGTAAGGAGGAAAGGTCACCCCAAAGGACATACTCACTGCCGTGCTGGACTGAGCCTGCAGGAAGCCACCAAGAACCCCAGATGGTGACTGTCTCCTAAACCCCTAAATTGCTCCACTGCATGGATATTTTTAATATGTTCAGGATATTAATGTGCCCTCTTCCCAGCACAGGCTCAGCCTGGCTCCTCTCAGTGTTGGTGCTGAGCATGTGGCTTCCTGGGCCATAAAAAACACCTTCCTTACACTCAGAAATTTTTACGACTGTGGGCAGAAGGTGATGACTTGGCATCCTCTTGATTAATTAATTGCACAATTACAGCATTAAGGCCTCCCAGTCCAGTTGTCTGATTTCTGTTGGATCTGAACAAACCAGATCAAAATTCCCATCTTCCCCTGTTCTTGCAAGGCATGAAACACCCTTGTCTCTCTGAAATCTCTGGGGGCTGAGCACTGTCTGTGCCTCTCTCCTGGCCACTCTCATTAGCATGCAGTGAAATTATACCACCAGAAAAGGAGCCCAAAGGCAATAAATGATGGCTTCAGAAATTCTTCAGATGATACTACAGTGATTCATAAAGGTTCTTGCTATCTCTTTTTCTCTTTATCTTGAAATCTCCAAGGTCCCCACAAAATGCCTGGGGCAAACCCAGGGCTGAGGATAGGATGGGACTTGGAGCCATAGAACCAGCTGAAATTTTTCCTAAAAGCCTTCAGGTTGAGAACTACACTGCAGGCAGTCACCATAAAGAGAAGGAGAAAGGGAAGATAAAGAGATCAAAGCAGTCAGAGCTCATTTGCATCACCCCATATCTGGAGGCACCAGCCCTGCTTCCATCCCACCATATCACTGCAATGGGCAAGAGCAGAACGTGTTTCTACTCCCACCTCTCCACGTTTGAAAATAGATCAGTCATCTCAGATCATCCCCCATGTGTAGGCCCTACCCCAGATCTCCACAGTGTTTCAATAATAAAGTCTCAGCCACTTTGCCAGGGTGAGATTAAGCCCATCCCTGCACCAGAAGGTCTTCAGAAGTTTGGTCTGTGCAGTGAGGGCAGTGACCCACAGTGAGCACAGCTCTGATGCCTCTCTGGCTGCTGCTCCTCCATCTCCTCCTGTGCCTGCCCTGGCTCTGCACTGTGTTAGGTGCCCTCCAGCACAGGAGCAGAAAGGGGGTGATGTGAGAGCAAGAAAAAAATCACTTTTAGAACTACCCGAAGGGAAGTTGTGGCCAGGTGGGGGTTGGTCTCTTCTCCCAGGCACTCAGCAATAGGACAAGGGGGCACGGGGGGCTCAAGCTCTGCCAGGGCAAATTGAAGTTGGAGATGAGGTAGAAATTCTTTGCAGAGAGAGTGCTGAGGGATTGGAATGGGCTGCCCAGAGAGGGGGTGGATTCCCCATCCCTGGAGGTTTTTCAAGTGAGCTTGGCTGTGGCACTGAGTGCCATGATCTGGTGACGGGACTGGAGTTGGCCCAAGGGTTGGACTTGATGATCTGGGAGTTCTTTTCCAACCCAATCCATTCTGTGATTCTGTGATTCTCTGGGCAACCTGTTCCAGGGCCTGCCCACCCTCACAGGGAGGAATTTTTCCTCTAATATCTAATATAAACCTTTCCCTCCTTCATCTTAAGGTCATTTCTGCTTGTCCTATCAGTGCATGTCCTCGTGAAAAATCCCTCTACATCCTTCTTGTAAGCCCACTTTAGGTACCAGGAGTGGCTCTAAGGTCCCCCTGGAGCCTTTTCTTCTCCAGGCTGAACATCCCCAGCTCTCTCAGCCTGTGATTCCCCCTGCTCTGCCCTGAGGGGATCTGCCCATTGCAATGATGGAGCAGCAGAACCCCCTCAAGGGTTGCACTTTGCTTTTTAAATCTGGTTTGTGGCTCTACTTCAGTCCTGACTGTGAGACAAACAGCTGTTGAGACAGAGATTTGCTGTCCCAGTGCAGACTGGGATTTTCAAAGGAATTTAAGTAAGGCCCTGAAAATTGCAAAGAGAAGCAACAGGACATCTGTGGAACGACGGCCTGAGAGGAGAAAATCATGTCATGACCCAACTCCTGCTGAGCAGAGAGGCAGCTCCCAGGGTTTGCCTTTCAGGGGGTGTTCTCTGCGCCAAAACAAGCTGAACATGGAACAATCACACCACGACAGGGCTGAATGCATTTAATGCACTCAAGCAGGAATGGAAAGCAATAATTCACTCTGGAGCAGGACTGGTTTGGGATGGTCTGACACTGAAGATGATTTATAGTTAGGGTTGGATGTGGTAGGTGCTTTTATGGAACAGAAGTTTGGTTTTCTTTCGTATTCAACCTGTCCCAGAAGTAGTTTAAACCATTCCACTTTGTGGCATGGCCAACTATTAACCAGCTCAGTTGGGAAAGAAGTGGACCAGCTGTCCCCTTCTGTTCCCTGGGAGCTGAGCAGTGCTGGGTGCTGCTGGAGACATGACACTGGCACTGATCAGAGGTGACCAGTCTCTTCAGCATCCTGCACCCAAATATCTGGGTGGATTGGCAGAAACACTGGAACTAGGAAAAGTTGGGCTCCTCTCCTGGCCCAGCCCTCTGCCCTGCCCTCCAGCACCCTGTGCTGCCATGGTGGCTTGAGGACTGAGAATTGAAAGGCCATTTGAGGCCACATGCACTGAAGGGCACACAACACGTTCTTGCAGTGGAGCTGTCCTGGCATCAGTGTCTGGCATTGCTTTTGCAGCACTGGCCTCAGAAATGGGGGAGGTTATCAGGAAAAGGGAGAAAACACCCACAATTCAGAAGCTTAAATAAAATCTAAGTGGTTTCATTTAAGTTCTGCACCTACAGCTCTACCAAAACTGAGCTGCACTGGTTTTCCTGCTGGTACTGGGGTGGAAAACCACCAGACTGGTGTTAACATGCAGAGATGGGATATCACTGGACAACTCCCACAATACCTGGAAGGGGTGCCATGATCCTGGAAATGGCCTATTGGCCTTCCCCCACCACCCAGGCACCAGAATTTTTGGGTTCCTGAGACTAAGGGTATGTCCCCAGCATATATCCCTGCCTGATGCTCCCACCCAGTCTCTGGGCTGGGGTGGGAGACACAATGTCCATGGAGCACAGGGTGCTCCCCAGATGGTCTCCTTGGTGCCCCACCTGATAACCTGATGGCAATGTTTGAGGAGGGCAATGCTAAAGGACCCCCCAGGACAGACCACCATGAAGCTTCTTTTGAGTTTTCTCACCAGCTCATCTATGCAATGAGCTAAGCATGTCCAAGGCCACAACCTCAGGAAGCTGGAAAATTCAGCAAGCCAGAGGCATCAGGAGAGGCTGTGACAAAGCTGTGACCAATGGACCCATATTGGCTCCAACCAACCCTTTAGTAAAGACATGGCACCTGTCTGGAGCACTCAAGAACCTGAGCCTGAAGCTGTGGATCCCAACAAAACAGCCTTTCACAGCAAAGAGGATGATGAAGTGTCAGCATTGCTGGTGCAGCGTTTCCTGGTCTGTGCCTGCTGCACCCACAGCACGGAGGGAAGGGATTGCAAAAACACCATGTGGGCAGCTGGAAGTTGCGAAAGTGTTTTTTTTCTGGGTGGAAACAGCTCCCTCCTCACCCCCAAGCAGCCCACAGGGCCTCCCCTCTGATGGTGATCTGGCATGAGATGCCTCCTGTCATGTCCTGATGCCTATCAAAGGCATCAGGGAGTCGTTTAGTTCGTCCTGATGGGGTAAATGAAACAGGGTTGGGACATTTTTATGCTCTGAATAAGGGAGAGGGGGGTCACCAACCAGACATGGTTGAGAAATTTGGCAGAAGGAGCGTCAAAGCAGGTGGGGTGAGCTGCACCCAGAGGCAGAACACCATCCCAGCCCAAGGATTCAGGTTCTGGCTCCCATCTGTGAATAGGGCTGGCACTTAGAGGGCAAACCCTGCCTGTTGCAAGCGCTGGGGACCCTCCCTGGCCCTGCTTTGCTGACAGGGCAGCACAATGAAGGCAGCTCCGGAAGCAAAGAAAGTTCAAATTCCTCCAGCCAATTACCTCATGGCTGTAAATCTTCCACCTCTCTTTCCCAGTCCCCGGTGAAGCCTGGCTATTGTCTGGGGAGCCTGCCTGTCTGCCCCAGCACAAAGGGCAGAACAATCAGGGCGTTTGAGAAACATCCGATGCATTAAAATACGGCAGAATGAAGCAGGGAAAGGGCCAAGGAGAGCTAGGTGGGGAGGAGAGCTCCAACAGGCTACTCTGATTGTGCAGAGGCTTCCAGGCTGCTGGTGCAGGTGCCATCAGGGTCATGCTGGGGAGGGCTGAGGACCCCCAAGTGTAGTGGTTTTCAGAGAGGAGGTGCTGCTGTCCTGGAAGGGGATTGCTGCCTCCAGCATTGCCCAAATTCTGTCCATGCACCCTAAAGGTGTCTTCCCTGAGGTCAAACTGCCCAGTCATCTGGAAGCTCCTGAGAGCTGGTGGATCATCATGGTGGGCATATTCTGGTTGTCTCTGTGCTGCCCCACCTCACTGTCAGGCACTGATGTGCATCAGAAAGGAAATATTCTGTGCCACTGAGATCCAGACTTTTGGAGAACATGTTCTATATTATTACCAACAATCCTGATGGTCCTGCCTGTCTCCTGGTTGATTCAGGGTCAATGGATGTCAAAGGAGGTGCCCTCTCCAGCCTTGCTTTCTGGAGCCATCCATGAGCAGCCTGACCTTTCCTTTGGACAGCCCCAGGCACTGTTCTTCCCAGGAAAGACCAAGGTCCTGGGGGATCAAATATGAATCCATTCCATGCTTCATCAGCAGGACATCGTTTGCCTGCTGTGTCCTGCACAGTGAGACATGAGAAGCACCTGCAGCAATGTCTGTTCTGAGGCACAGTCTGTGTTTTTCGTGGTGTGGAAGAACCAGGAGCTGCACCTGAGAACTGATGGAGCTGAACTTCTTGAGTTTGAGTCCTTCCATCTGCAGTGCTCTCTCCCTCAAGCCAAGCTGTGGCCAGATCCCATCTCCCAGTCTTGCTAGACAAGATTACTGAAGTAGGAGAAAGAAGCCTTAGTGAAACACAAGGATTCACTTGAAGTGAAGTGCAAGTTCTGATGAGACAACAGAGAGAGTCCAGAGTTGTCCACATGATGAGAGACTGAGGATAACCCAGTGAGGAGCAGATATCAGGCTTTTTCACAGCCCATCTGAGTGGTGTCCAACCACCACCTCTTCCTGCCACTGCTGCACCACCAGACCTGTTCTGCTGACCAACAGATCTGTACCAAGCTGAGTGCAGGAGAGGAGAGCAGCTGCTGGGGAGCTCTGGACAGGGTGGTGACAGGACTCACCCAGTGTGGTGTGCCCTGAAGAGCCTTGCTGTGTGCAGGAGGTGGAGGTTGGGTGCAGGGCTATGAGGCAGCTGCAGGACACCACAGTTTGTCCTCTGGCCTTGCACTCTCCTCTGCTTGGTGCTTTGCCAGGCATTGGCTGTGGTGGGCACCTCTTGTCCTCCAGAGCCCCACTGCAGTATCGTGACACCTTTTCCTCTGTTTCCTCCAGGACAGGTAAATAACTTACCTGCAACTCTACTGGCCACCTTTTGAGCAGCCCAGGCTGGGTGGAGTTTCACCTGTAGCCCAGAAGGCAGCAGAGAAAAGGGCAGCAGAGAGGAGCTGGATGCTGCTATGGGAGGCACAGCAAAGCTCTGGCTGCAGGCTCAGCCCCAGATGACTCCTCTGCTCTGAGTGAAGGTGACCTTGGACACAGAGACTGAGGCATTTGTGTGGGTAATCTAGGAAATACTTTGGGGTTTGACTGCCTTCCCACTCAGGATGTGGCCACACACCTTGGGGTATGGGCAGACACCTTATCATGGTTGGAATGGTTGCTGGCAGCCTGATCCTGCATAAACCATCTTTAGAGCCATGGCCTGACTTGCTCCAGGTCCCTGTGGTTCTTTAGGCTGGAAGGCGTTCTCTCTGGATGACAGAGACAAGCAGCATCAACCCACTGTGGTCCAACAATCCCATCCAACTCCAGTTTGATGTTGCTTTTATCTCATGCAGTTCAACTGTGCAAAATATTTCTGGGGGAATCAGTGACTGTGTTGTTTCTTTTCTGCATTTTGGGCTCAGCTTTGGGATCAGAAACCTTTCATTGCCCCATCACACTGAGGCACAGAGAGACAAAGTCTTCTAGGCTGTGCCTTAGAGCTGCCACAGCTACCATGACCCACCAAACTGCTGACCATCTGGGGGGACTCTGCAGCCACAAAGTGAAGTTTGGCCCCATCCTGCTGTGGTGAGTGATGGGTGACTGGGGGAGGAACCTCAGTTTCCTTAGCAGGTTCCTCAGGTGCTCTGCAGATTTCCCCTTCTGAGCCAGTTGTGCCCAGCTGTTCCCTTGAGCTGTTCCTCATGGCCACAAATCAAAGGTCAGTGTCCTTGCAAGGTCCTCTGAGTGGTTCTCCCACTGCTCCAGGCAGTTGGCAGGGCTGGATCAAGCTGCCTTTGGCGGATGTTTGTGTGAATGGTTGGAATTGTGCCACAGCCTCTCCATCCACCACTGCTCCAGCAGAATTAGAGAATCACAGAATCACAGACTGGTTTGGGTTGGAAGGGACCTCAAAGCCCATTTCATTCCACTCCCTGCCATGGGCAGGGACACCTCCCACTAGCCCAGGTTGCTCCAAGCCCTGTCCAACCTGGCCTTGGACACTTCCAGGGATGGGGCAGCCACAGCTTCTCTGGGCACCTGTGCCAGGGCCTGCCCACCCTCACAGGGAAGATTTTTTTCCTAATAACCTAAACCATTCCGCCTTTTCCTGTCACTCCAGGTTGTTGTCTCTCTCTGCCTTCCTTGTAGGCTCCTTTCAGGCACTGGAAGGACGCGATTAGGTCACCCTGAAGCCTTCTCTTCTCCAGACTGAAGAAAGCCAATTCTCTCAGCCTGGACTCATAGAGGAGGGGCTCTATCTCTATCTCTATCTCTATCTCTATCTCTATCTCTATCTCTATCTCTATCTCTATCTCTATCTCTATCTCTATCTATCTCTCTGTCTCTAATCAACTTAGTGGCCTCCTCTGGACTTGCCCTCAGAGGTCACATCCTTTCCGTGCTGTGCACAAGAGGTGCAGAGGTTCATGACAGCAGGACCATCTCCACACTTCTCAGTGCTTGAAACGAGAAGCTCATCAGTTGTTGCAATTATTTGTGAAGGTAAAGGCTGCCAAACTCTGAGAATACCAAAATGCTCACCAAGACCCTCAGCACATCATTCTTCGTACAAACTGACACGGTTAAACAGACTGAAGTGCTTGAAATCAATTCAAACAAAACCCTGTCTTCAGCTGAGAACAAATGCTTCTGCTTTTCAGCTTGTGAGAACAATTGGAATATATTCTTCAAGGATTCTTTTCCTGTTTCCTACACTTTGTTCATCTCCACCTACAAAGACCACCAGCCAGGAGTCAGAAAGAACCTGGTGAAAGGCCAACTAATCTGATCAAGACTGACTGAAATATTCCCAATATATTTTTCAGAACAGCAGCAAAACTTGAAACACAATATTTGCTTTCCTTACATATCTGTTTTCCATGTGGAGAACCAGATCTGCAGCATTAATGTCTTTGTCACATCACAGGCACTCTGGGGTTCCAATTAGGAAACCTGTTAGCAGGATTTTCCAAGCTGCAGGTCCAAGCTGGTGCCTCCCATTATATAGTCCAGTGTCATTGTGAAGTCAAATATGGTTCTGTTTGAGCCAGCCAAGTGCTTTGACTGGGCAGTGGAGGATGCCAGTCAATTCATCATGATTCAACTTTCCCAGTGGAAACTTGAGACATTCTGGCAAACACCACCACGTTCTGAAGGAAATATTCAATTTGAGGACAAAAGCGCATTTTCCATTGAAAAAAAAAAACCCAAACCTAAGCCAGAAACTTCCCTCTCCCATTGAGCAGCTCTTGCTTGGAAAAATGTACCAGGAGCTGCTTGTTTTGGAGACAGATTTTCAGAAAAGTTCAGTCACCTCAGCACAGTCTGTATTTCACAGGGAAGCAGCACCAGCAGTACCTGCCAGCAATGGCTCCAAGGGACAAGGGGGCACGGGGGGCTCAAGCTCTGCCAGGGCAAATTTAAGTGGGATAACAGAAAAAAATTCTTTGCAGAGAGAGTGCTCAGGCATTGGAATGGGCTGCCCAGAGAGGGGGTGGATTCCCCATGCCTGGAGGTTTTTCAAGTGAGCTTGGCCGTGGCACTGAGTGCCATGATCTGGTGACGGGACTGGAGTTGGCCCAAGGGTTGGACTTGATGATCTGGGAGGGCTTTTCCAACCCAATCCATTCTATGATTCTATGGGTTTTGAGCATCCCAGCACCAAACACCCTGAGGAATTAAAACCCAACCCACACAGAGATCCTTCAGAAGAACCTGAGTCTACCTGGCCCAGGATGGAATGGGAGGAAAGAAGAAGTTGTGGCTCCTGTGAAGTTAATGATATTTTTGCAAGGCAGATGAGTCAGGTAAGTGGCAGTAGAAGGTGACATATCTACTCTGTGTCACTGTCATGATGGGGCAGTAGGACATGCTTTTATCATCATTTCACTTCTATCAATGTTACACATCAGTTACATTCACTTTTATCACCCTTTCACTGTCAGTTCACAAACAGCGGCAGTAACTGCACCCACAGCAGGTTTGAAAACTCCTCCTGAAGCTGAACCTTTCCACAAAAGTGCTTCACAGCGTGGGAATTGCTCTGAGCAGGAAAAGCCTGGCAAAATGAGCATTTTCCTACCTCCTGAGTCAAAACCCTCTGAAACTGGCTGGGGCAGTAAAGCAGGACCTGCTGGAGCCAGCAAAGGAGGCAGAGATTGGAGCCCAGTGCAGGGAGCTGATTTATGGATATTGCACAGAATCACAGCTGCTCTCTCTGTCTTCTCTCTCTTTTCTAAGCTCTGGAGTCCTGAGTATTTCATCTCAGTTCAGAAAGAGGGCAGTCACCACCTCTGAGCATCCCTTCTGACTTCAGTGGGCCAACCACATGGTTTTATAGACTAGAGCTGGTGCAGCTTCCCTCCCAGCCCTGAACACCTGCCTTTGGATAACCCTGAGGACCAAGCTGACACTCGTCAATCTGCCTGCATTGCCTCCAAGAACTCCTTCTCACATGGGCATGACATCTCTGCAGCTCTGTGCTGTGTGACACACAGGTAGCAGTTTGTCCCTGGCTTCCTCAAGGGACAAGGGGGCACGGGGGGCTCAAGCTCTGCCAGGGGAAATTGAAATTGGAGAGCAGGAAAAAATTCTTTGCAGAGAGAGTGCTCAGGCATTGGAATGGGCTGCCCAGAGAGGGGGTGGATTCCCCATCCCTGCAGGTTTTTCAGCTGAGCTTGGCCGTGGCACTGAGTGCCATGATCTGGTGACGGGACTGGAGTTGGCCCAAGGGTTGGACTTGATCTGGGAGGTCTTTTCCAACCCAATCCATTCTATGATTCTATGATTCTAAAGCCCTTTGGAATAAGGGGATAACCTTATTTACTTCTTATTTTTGGCTTCATCAGTATGTCACCAGAAGTTATGTCATGATCTTGGGAAGAAGGTCACTGGGATTACCTCGGTCTGGGTGAGTGAGACAACAGGTCCTTGCTATGCCAAAACAAGACTTGGCCACGGAGACACAACACTGCTCCCTTCCACCCTTCCTCTGGACAGGCTCAGATTTGGGTTCCTTTATCCATTGTCAGAGCAGCATGAAAGCACATGGAGAACAGCTCTGAAAGGCAGCCAGAGGGGTTGTATGTCCCTCAGCTTCAAGCCAGAGGGGTTGTGTGTCCCTCAGCTTTGCCACCAGTGTCCCTACACTCTCTTTGTATGCAAGAAGGATGGTTTATTTCCATCATACGTCAAGGTTTGGGAAATCAGGTGAGAGTTATGAGAAAAAAGAGCATTACTTTTGATCTCCAAAATTAGATTGTAGACTATGTCTTTACAAAACTGCAACTCAGAGACATCTGAAGTTTGGCAAGAGAATCCTCAGAAGATAAAACTAGAATGATCCTTTGGACCAGAGACAGACACTGAGTATTTGGTCGTGCCCTTTGGCCTATGTAATGCTGCAGTTACCTTGCAAATTGTTTAACTATGGTTTTTAGAAATTTATGACATCCCTTTATAATAATATTCTTGGACAACAGCGTTTTTCTTTTGACAGGGCATGAACCAACCTGAGCAGCTTGTAAAATCAGTGCCAGAGTACTTGAGTTGTCACAAACTCATATGCCAAATTAGAGAGGTAAAATTCTGAAAAGTCTTCCATGAAATTCCTGGGCTGTTTCACCTCCCCAGAGGCAATGGAAATGAACCCTGAGAAATCACAGACTTGGCCACGCCAGAGACACTCACTGGGTTTCGGTGCTTTCTTCCATTCATTAGCTTTTATCATCAATTAATTAAAGACTTCACCAAATGATCATCCCATTTATGCCCTTATTAAAGAGGGGGATTTTGACTCTCACCACCCCAGTTTAGGAGCCTACAATGCACATTTCTACATCTGAGCAAGACTTTGGATTTCCTTTTTCGTCGTATGAGGAGAAACCAGTCCTTGTACTGTGTGATTCAGCCTCTCTTAGGTGTGCATTTTAGGTGGAGATAAATCATGTCCTGGTTGCTGAGGGAACATGGGATAATTTTGAGCAGGTTTTTGTAATTGTCCCATTCTGAATAGCCACAGACCCTTCCCATCAGGTCATTGTGAAAGCAGCTCTGCTGGTGGAGGAGTAGCAGCTCAGGTAAAGACCTTTCAACCACAGCTCCCTCCCTACAGAAGCTGTTTTTAGTGATGACAGTGTCTGAATTCAAGAGAATTAGCAGCAATTGATGAGCTGGATGCAGCACCTGGGGAATGGCTGGAGCTGTGCCAGGGCAGGGTGAGGTTGGATCTCAGGAAAAGGTTCTTCCCCCAGAGGGTGGTGGGCACTGACCAGGCTCCCCAGGGCAGTGGGCACAGCCCCAAGGCTGCCAGAGCTCCAGGAGCTTTTGGATAATGCCCTCAGGGACAGGATGGCATTTTGGGTGTCCTGTGTAGGGCCAGGAGTTGGACTGGATGATCCTTGGGGGGGTCCCAGCTCAGGAGATTCCATAATTCTCTAACATGCCTCCATGGGCTGCTCACCCTGGAGGGGACACAGCTGTGAGCCCATGATGGGATGCTTGGCTAAAGGTCTGAGCCACCCACATTTCTGACACAGAAGGTTCTTCAGGGATTAGAAGCTTCTCACCATATTCCTTTTGACCAGTCCAGCACTCCTGGGGACACCTGGGTGTGTATTTGATATCCTGAACCCTGGGAATGCATCAAGGCTGAAGAACTAGTGATGCCTCTGCATCTATAATTGCACATTTTTGATGTAAGCTTACATTTCCTACCTCCAGGGAATCAGAAGAGCTTTTTTTAAACTTATTAATCAGTGTAATTAAAACAGTACACCTCTTACCCCGTGCCTACCATCCTACTATTAAGGAAGCAGCTCAGCTTAACTTGTAAACTTGCTGCCTACTGGGATTTCTCACTGAAAGCCTCAGATTTCATTCACGTTTTGGAAAGAACTTCTCATCCTTTTGGCAAGAAAAGAGTTATTCCCTGCTGTGTATTCCCTTTAAGGTAATGAGTAAATAAAGAAACCAAATAAAGTCTGGGATGATGGTTTGACTTGTACTGTTTGAATGACCAGGTGTATTTTATCCTCCTTCCCATAACATTCCTCCATTCATTTATCTGTACAACTGTCTGGACTGGCAGGTTGAGGTCTATCAATTATTTCACTCACACTAAATTACAAAAGACCAGATTTCTCACCAGGGCCAGACTGTGCCTCCTGTACCCGTCTGTGTTCAGAAGGGTTTACAGTCCCTTCTGAAAATATCAAAGGAAGTCTTTAAAGCCCAGCCAGATTTTCATTATTGGAGTCTCCAACTCCATCAAAAGAAGAGACAGTCTAGACAAAACACCTACAAACTTCACTCACATCTAAAAATGTAACTGCTGTTTTTGTGGGGAACCTTTCACAATTTCTGCCCAGATCCACCCAATAAATTACATCTTTGCTGCTTTGACTTCTTCCTCTGTTTCATGAATCCCCGTGAGTACAGGTTTGAAAAAGCACTCCCCTCCCTCTAGCCTGGGTTGGTGACCCTCCAGAGTGTCAAATCCAGGAAATATTGGATTATGAGGGGAAACATAAGGCAGCATTTCTTTAATTTGGGAGTTATGAAAGTTGGAGAACTTCTGAAAGCCACTGAAGACCTCATGGAAATTTGCCATCCATCAGACACAAGGAAATCCAGGCCACATCAAGATGGACACGTAAGGTGTCCCTGTGCAAGCTCTGTGTCCTGGGGACCCCTTGCCAGGAACATCATACCTACATGATAAATAATGAGATGCTTGTGTGACCATCCTGACAGCTCCTCCACTCAGCTGCCAACAGCTCCTCAAATCTCTGCCTGTGCATCCCCTAATGATTCCTGCTTTGACCTCTCTTCCAGGCTTTTCCTATCCCATAGACCTCATTTCTGTCTGGAAACAATCTCTGTTTCTGTTCTGTTCTGGTTTCACTGCTTGCTCCAGTGGAGAGCCACAGTACCATCTCTGAGTGTCAGGTGGGTTCTTGTAGGGTTTTTTTTCCCTTTCCAGGTTCTTGTAAGGATGACAGATGGGAAACATCTAAAACACTCGTAAAGAAGGACGATGACCTGCCAGCTGCCTGTGAGGGTCTCTAGCAAAGCCAATCCTTGGCCATGCCTTCCTGAGGACAGGCACAGGCACCTGTGTCTGAGCCATGAGTTTGGGAAAGATATTGAGATGCTGGAGGGGGTCCAGGGAAGAGCAATGAGGCTGGAGAAGGGAGTGGAGCACAAGTGCTGTGGGGAGAGGCTGAGGGAGCTGGGGGTGTTTGTGCTGGAGAAGAGGAGGCTCAGAGGAGACCTTATCACTCTCCACAACTACCTGAAAGGATGTTGTAGCCAGGTGGGGATTGGTCTCTTCTCTCAGGCAACCAACAGTAGGGCAAGAGGGCAGGGGCTTAGGCTCTGCCAGGGGAGGTTTAGGTTGGATATCAGGAAGAAATTCTTTGCAGAGAGAGTGGTCAGGCATTGGAATGGGCTGCCCAGAGAGGGGGTGGATTCCCCATCCCTGGAGGTTTTTAAGGTGAGACTGGACGTGGCACTGAGTGCCATGATGTGGTAAAGGGACTGGAGTTGGCCCAAGGGTTGGACTTGATGATCTGGGAGGGCTTTTCCAACTCAATCCATTCTATGATTCTGTGATTCCTGCACATTGACTGAACAAAATATGGGACTGCTCACACTGTGCCCTGAGGCAGCAGCCAAGCCCTGTGGTCAGAGTGCAGTAGGAACAAAAGGTGTGAGTCCCACAGGTAAAATCTCTTCTGAGGAACAGCTCTGACATAATCACAATCCACTGAGGAAATCTTGACACTCAGTGACTCCTTCTGCTGTCTCTGTGATAAATCTGGATGAGATGGGCAGTGAGGTTGGAACATGGTCTTAGGGCAGATCCAGCCAACCTTGGGCTGCCAAAGTAACCTCACCCCTGTGGCTGACAGGTGTCTGGTGTCCATTCTGGAGGGCTTGCACCTCCCTCATCAGAGAACAAACGAGACAGGCAATTCCCTGATGGAATGGGTGCAAATGGCACAAGGGCAGAACTCCCTTTCCACCAGATGCACACTGTTAACAGGTGACCTTGCTCTGTTCTAGGCATGGAGCCCTCCAGGTAGGGACAAGAAGACTATTCCTGGGACACAGCACCCTGCTGTGACAGAGGTTGTTGCTCTGCCTTCCCTCTGGAAAACTCTGCTGCAGCCCTGAAGGGCTGTGCATCCACCAGGTCTGTCCACTCTGGCTGCCAGTGCTGCCCCTGGGACAGCACCCACCTCCATCCCACCCTTCCAGGAACCTGCCCCCAGACAAGTGCAAAAGGCAGCTTTCCTAAACTCACAGGCATCACTAAGTAATTGAGAATTTTGGGGGGGAAACAAGCTTTTTTGCCAGCAGGACTTGGTTTCAGTGCTCACACTTGGAGGAAGTTTGAAGGCTCATGTTTTTGTGTCCCTGCTGGATCTTGTGGAGCAAAAAGTGAAGTGACCCTCAAGCAGAGTGTTTCTAATTCCATGTTTTTCCTGACAGATGTGATTCAGTGCAATTCCACTTGGCTGCATTACCTGGACAAGCTGGAGAATGTGGAGGATTGAGGAACAGGTGATTGGCAAAGACTTGGAGAGCTGTACCTGGAACTATTAAATCACCAAAGATGATGCAGATGAGATGGGTTCATCTACTTAGATCAGTCCCCACATTCTTGCAGGAGCAGCAGAGCCAGAGGAAGGCAGAGTCTGCACATATCACTAATAATGAATTATTTCATTGCAACTCGAAACAGGAAGGTTCACTAATTACAAGGAGTTTTTCAAGTGTGGGGGTTTACCCTGGCAACAGCCAAGACCCATGGGCAGGCCCAGCATTCCCTGGTGCTCTCCTGGATTGGGCAATCCTGAGCAGAGCTTGTGCAAACTCCCCACCTCTGGCTGCCATGTGCTGGGCCAATGCCTGGGGATTCAGTGCTGGTTTTACCCAGCTCTTTCTGGTGCTGGTGGCTTGAGCAGCAGATGGGGCTTCCCCTGCCTCCCCTGGGGCTGCTTGGGAGCCAACAGTGTGGGATAGTAAGGGGGGGCAGAGGAGGGGGGGACTCCAGGGTGGGGCAGTCTGTGCCTAATCCATACTCTGAAGGGAGAAGAGAATGGAACCTCCTTACGGGGCTTTGGTGATGTGTCCTCATAATGCTGGTCTGGGTTTCCGGAGTCCTGGCCATCCTCACGGGGTCTGAGGGACTCTGCCACCACACACAGCCAGCAGGAGGGATCTGCAGGGCCCCTGAGCTGGAAGGCATTGCCAAGGACCCTCCCAGCATAGGATCAGGCTGCTGTTCATTCACAGACTCACAGACTATTCTGAGTTGGAAGGGACCCACAAGGATCATCAAGTCCAACTCTTAAGTCAATGGCCCACATAGGGGATTGAACCCATGACCTTGGCGTTAGTCCAACCAAGTTTTAACCAACTGAGCTTCCTCCCACAGCTCCAGGTAAGGAACTGACCCAGAAGTTCCTCATGAAGGAGAGAGGACACCCCTCCAGCCCCTTTTGCTCCCAGCTCCTTGGCAGCTGCAGGATGTGGGAATCTTTGCCTGCTGGCAGTGGGTTCTGCTCTGGTGGAGAGCCCTGAGTGGCAGCTCTGCTCCCTCCCTTCCATACAGATCGATGATGGCGTGACCCCAAAACTTGTGGCCTGGTCTCCTGTGAGAAAGGCAATGAAGTGTCTGGAAATCCATGTCTGGAAATCAGATGCCCCGTGGGTGACTCAGGGGCACTCCCTCTGCTCATGCACCAGAGGATCACCTGTCCTGTCCAGACAAGTTGCACCAGTGTGAGCAACAGCTAAAAGGTAGAAATATTCCAAAATGGCAATATCTGAGAGCCCAGAGCTGCCAGGACCCACCTGTGGGAGACAGCCCTTTCTCAGGGAACACCTGGTGGGCACCACTGAAGGAATTCCATGTGCACAGTGAAACACCTTTACTAGCACAGAGAAGGCCACAAAGAGCCATGGCACATTCCAGGATGATGAAGGTGACACCTTCTCCAGACCCACCACTCCAAAGTCCATGGAGCAAACAGCTGTATGCCAAGTGGGGAAGTCCTTGTGCCACCTGGCCAAGGGAAGGTTAAATGCCAGGCACATGCCACCTCCACCACTGCAGGTACCTCCCAGCTCCAGGAGTGGAGCTACAGGGTATCAATGTTACCTTTCTGCCTCCACAAAGCTGTGTTCTCACATTGTCAGGGAGGAGGTCACGTAATTGATGACCAACATTACAGAAATAAGTAGATACAAAGTGAATAAATCCGACTGATTTAGCAGAATTGGGGTGATTTATCAAGACTGTGCAGAATCCTGCCCCCAGTAGCAACAATGATCTACACCATTCTCTGGAAGGTCAAGGCTAAATGTAAGATTAGCTAAAGGATGATTTGAATCTGGTGTGGCCATGAATTCATGCAGTGATAACTGGAGCTGCAAAGAGAGCCTGGATCTCCACACCAGCCTGCAAACACCTGCCAGAGAGGAGCACCAGCAGGTGGATGCTGGAGCTGGGCAAAGTGATGGAGCAGTGAACTGGTTCTAGCTGGGATGGAGAGGATTTTCCTCAGCAGCCCCTGGGATATTCTGGATTTGTGACTATGCTGAGAACACACCAGTGTCCTGGCTACTGCTGCAAAGTGCTTGCACAGCAGCTTTTCCTCCCTCTGTCCTCACCAGGAGCAGCCAGGGGGCATGCAAGAAGTGGGGAGGGAACCCAGGCAGGACAGCTGATCAAAAGGATGTCCCACATCCCACAACAACCCAGTCATCAATAAAAGCCCTGGGGAAAGGGTGAGCAAAGGGGCATGTTTGGGATTATAACATCTGCCTTGCTCAGTAACCCTTACACGTGATGAGGCTCTGCTTCCCTGGAAACACCTGATTGCAGATGGGAAGCAGTGAGGGATTTCCTTGTTGAGCTCTTTGTGCACACCCAGCTTTGCTTTACCAACTAAAGTGTCTTTATCCTGACTCAGAAGAGTTCTCAGTGTTGCCCTTCTGATTGTGTCTCTCCTCCTACTGGGGACAGGGAAGCACTGGGTGGGCTCTGAGCTGCTGGTCAGGAGCAACACTCCCCAGCTGCCTTGCAGGGAAGCCAATGGAGTCAGCTTTGGATCTCCTGCAGCTCATCAAGTCTCTTGCACCTTCCCCCAGGTGGCAACACCGCAGCCAGAGTGAGAACCACAGTGTGCTGCTTTCTGATCCTCTGCTCAGAAGTCCCAACCCACAACATCTTTTTTTAGCTGAACTGTAGCACAACGACCCTTGAGGAGCCACCCAACCACCCTGGCCTGTCTTCCTTGTTAGACAACCTCATCAACCTGAAGTTAAGACCCTAATCCTGAGCTGCCTGAAAAGAAAAGCCCAGGACATTGAGGGAGAGACTCTGCTGCTCCTACAGGCTCACAGTCACAGACAGCCATGGGCTTTATTACTTTAGTTTCCCCCCTAATTTGTCACCCTCTGTCACCATGACTTTATCAGCCAGCACCATTCTGAGCTGTGGTTTATCCTTCCTCCCTGAGCTCAATCTTACTGTGAATCTTACAGCTCCATAAATACTGTTCCCATCCCCACACAGCCTGGACCTGGGGCCAGGGGCAGCATTCTGCTTCTCCCTGGAGGTAACAGAAACAGTCCCTGGAGAAGGGACTCTGTTGGGCTACAGAGATGGATAAACTGCTGGGATCCCAGAGGATCACTGCCTGGAGATATTTGACTCCTCTTGCAGGAAACTGTAATGAACAAGGAGCGAAAAACAAGAGTTGTTGACACTGTCAAGTGGAGAATAGCATTTTTATCAGAACTGAAAATTGCTGGTGGTTTTCAGTCATTTTTCACTGATAATGATCTGTGTTCAGACCTACGACTTCCCCAAAAGAAACATTATGACTGAAAGCTTTTGAAAAAATGCCTTTTGGACTTCTGGCCTTTTCATGAGGAAATTTCAAAGGCAGCAGCTGTGAAATCCCAGCCAGCAGAAACTGAGAATGCAACCCAAAGGATCCATCCTGGTTATGGCAGACAAGCTCCTGTCATTCCTTCCTCACCCTGACGCAGCCCACGCAGGCAGACTCGCCTTGTGGTGCCAGCACTGACAATCCAGTCATTTCTGAACCTTTCCCAGGGAACTGCTGCTCCTGCCAGCATCCTCCCTACCCTAAACCAGAACAGCCTGGGTCTCTGTGGCCAGCAAGCAGCCAAGCCCTGCCTCCCAAAACAGACAGTGATTTATGGATGGAGAGTCCCTGAGCATCTGCCACAGCAGAGGAGGAGAGCTGCTCCATGCTGGTTGCTTCTTGGCTTCTTGGCTGAAACTCAGAGCCCAAGGTAGGAGATGAATACCAGCTGCATTCCTTACCATGTTCACTGCCTTCTGAGGGCAACGAGATGCCTGCAGGGATTTGGGCTGAGATGCTCTCCAGCCAAGCCTGGCCATGGCCTGGCGGGGGGCTGGGAGCTCCTCTGGTGGGACAGGCTGTGTGTCAGAGATGCTGAGAGTTGTCTCATCTCGGAGTGATGTCTGCTACCCCGAGGAAGGAGAGTGTTTCCATTAACTGCACCAGACTCTATGGTGTCACCAGGAAGCCACAAGACATCCGAGCGTGACAGCTCTTGCCTTGTCTCATCCTTCGGTGGGTGGTCCCCACGCACCAAGAAAAGCCTTTCTTCTGCTGTCAAGTGGGTAACAAGAGTGTTCCTGTCTCCAGCACGCGCTGCTGCCGCAGCTCCTGGCCACACAGCTCACTCTGAAGGCTGGTGAGTCACCATTGCTCCTGACTCTGCTGGGGAAAACTCCACTTACCAGCGCAGTTGGGAAAGAGAGGGGTAGGGCTGGGGAGCTGAACCCTCCTGAGAGGAGCCAGATCTCTCTTGTGGGAGTTTAGCAATGGAAAAACTGCCCTGACTCATCTGCCCCCGCCTCCCAATACGAGCCAGTCATTGCTTGTGGTCCTTTTGGTTCAGGTAGAAAGTGAAACCTGATCTTCTGCAGAGCCTGTGACACAGGAGAAAATCGCCATGGGATTGTCCTGGGAGTCCCTCTCCAGTGCCTGGCTCCAATTATGGCCCCCCCTTGCTAATGAGATGTGAGTGCAGAACACGGCAGGACCAACAACACGAGGCTGATGGCAAAAGCTGTGCAGAGCCAGAGTGTATGAGGATCAAAGCTGCTCCCTGATTCCTCCATGCTCTGTGTCCAGGCTGCTCTGGGAGGGATGTGAGTGCTGGTTGGAAGGAGGATGAACAGCACAGGGTGCTGGATTTGGCCCCATCCCTGCTGGATTGCAGGAGGACTAACACACACAAGCTCTCTCAGAGCCCAGGGACACTGGGAACTTGCTCCAGTTTCCATTCCAGCCTCTGAGCCCTTCTAGGACACCAGTTCCCAAACTCCTCATTCTGGTGGCTCAAACACCCAGTTCCCAAACTCCTCATACTGGTGGCTCAAGCACCCAGTTCCCAAACTCCTCATTCTGGTGGCTCAAGCACCCAGTTCCCAAACTCCTCATACTGGTGGCTCAAGCACCAAGGACTGACTCTGTGATGGCTACAGAGCAATCAGGGTGTCTCATAAAGAACAGTGAAAGTGTCTGATCTCACTTTTTCTGGAGTAGCTCCCACTGGAGACACCCTTCCAAAGGTCACAGCCATTTGGACTTGGGAATCATCTCCCTTCAAACCCCAGAGCTGTCAGTGCAGCAAAGCCAACCGGCTCCACTTCCCCTGTGTAGACAGAACCTAATTCCAAGCTGAAATTTCCGTAGGACACATCTTGTATTTCAGGATCTTTTGGTGGTACTTTCATCTCCAATCCACATATTGCAGCCCTATAATAATAATAATAGCAATAATAATAGTAATAATAATAGTAATAATAGTAGCAATAATGATAATACCTTTTGTATGTACATAGCACCTTTCATCCAAGGATCTAAGTCACAATTACAGCCCCACACATTCCTGTACATTACAGCCCTATAATTCTAAGACTGTTCAAGTATCCAGACTTCAAAGGGAATGTGGATTTCCCCTCCAGCCCAGTCATGGTGCCCAACATGCTGGAGACGTTTCAAAGGTGTTTCAAAGGTGCCTTGGCAGTAGCCAGAGGTAGTCAGAAGAGCCAGAGGAGCTTTCTGAAGCTAAAAGGAATCTTCATGGATTCTTTCCTCCCCCCACCCAGTTACTCTCTGGAAAGCCAGCACAGCCCCAGGATCAGGATGATGCTCCCATGAGACATCTGTGTCTGTGCAGTGGGGGGTGAAAAGATGCAAACAGTGCTGAAAGGAAAAGCAGTGACAAGCACAAGCTCAGCTGAGTGACTGTAACTGTCCAGGTCAGGGAGAACCCACAGGGTTTTGGTCAAAAGTAAATTCATAGGAAAATTCTGCTCCACTGAAAAAAGCAGGGATGGTGTTGGGGGGAGCTGTTGGAGATTTTCATTGTAAGATCCTTTTTTTTAAAAGGGTTTAAAGATTTTCAAGTGACTCAAAGAGGAAAACTTTTTTGCTTTGTCTTTTTTGTGTCAAAGCAAAATGTTGCAGGAATACTATGAGGAAACATGTTTAGGTTTGGTTTGGTTCAGTTTTAATTGCCTGGGAAACCTGATAAAACCCTATTTATTTAACCCAAGCCAATCTTTTCCCTCCTTTTTAGGTTCAGCAAGGAGCTGAATTAGCTGTTATTTACCCCCATCTGTTCAAGGAGCTTCCTGCAAGAAAACAGAATCAGGATTTACAGCAACTATGGCCAAGCTGACATTTACCCACTGGGTTCACCTCCTGCCTGGAGTTCTCCAGTGCTGCCCACAAGCTTTAAAAACAGCTGCTGGATGTGGCTGTGAGGAGTGTTTCAGTAGCTGCTCTGACTTGTGGCTGCTCTGGGAGTGAGGAGTGATGAGGTCAGTGGACATGAAAGACAGGCAGCAAAGCTGAGAGTTCAGTGTTGCTTTTCTTCATGTGGTGGATGAACAAACGGAAAGCTGAAGAATTTTTTAATAAACTTTTAAAAGGTGTTTTAGCTCGAGAAGTCCAGACATGTGGCTGGGAAGTGCAGAGAGTCTCCAGCTCTTCCATAGCACTGGCTTGATGAGTTGATCTCAAAGCACGTTGGGAAGGGTTTATAAGTAGTGCTTTAAAGACCAGGAGACTGAGGTACAGGAAAAGGGCTTGTTTGGGGTCAACCAAAAGGCTGGGATGGAGCTGGAAATCAGTCCCAATTCCTTGTGCTCACCCCAGTCCTTTTTATCTCCCACCTATACCATCCAAGGGAGTCAAGTTCATGGGACACCTGTCTGCTCCCAAAATTCTGAGTCCTTGTGTCCCTTCACCTGGGACAAACCCTTTCCTCAAAGCATCTGTGAGATGGTCAGTGTAAAGTTGGCCTCTAGAAGAGGAGTGGGTCCACCCCATGGTATCAGCAGTTGAGGCAGAGCACCTGGTGGAGGAGCAGGGCAGTTTTCACAGCGTGTGTGAGCTCACCTCAGGCACACCACACTAACCAGCATGGGCTGCAACATGTTTCCTCTCCCCATTCTTCAATAAATCACAGCTTCCAGCATTCATGCTTTTGTCACTAATAAATCTTCTGCTGTCTTACACCACATGAAAGCACAACAATACCTAAACTGACAGGCACTTCCCTGCACAGGACACAGCTGCAAACACAACCTGCAGCACAGGAACCTGCTGCTTGGCCCTGAGCTGGAGAGGAGGTACAGGCAGCACGCTCAGGAAGGCTGCCTGATGCTCCATAAAGCCCCATGTGCTGTTTCCACAGCACACCCCAAACCGCTCTGTGCAACAGGCACCTCGTTAATCTGTGGAACTCATCGCCACAGGAAATTAGTGCACAGCACCAACCTCACCCACAGCAGTAATCAAGGTCCTGTCTGGGTTGTGATGTCTTTGGTTCTGCCAACATGGCACACCTGACCCTAAAGGTACATGTCTGCCCTTTGGCATGACCTTCCAGTTTGGGGACAGGGCCCTGGGACAATATCTGGGATAAAAGCTTGGGAGGATAATCTGACCACCCCCATGCCCCTGTGCACAGGGAGGAGAAAGCCTCAGAGTGCAGCTGTGTGGATTTACATCTCAATCTTCCCTGGGGAGACACAAGCTCCAAAGCCCTGGTTCATGCCCATAGCCAGGATGACTCAGAGCTCTGCCTGGGGAACCAATGAGTGCAGCAAGTCCAGAGGAGGCCTCTAAGCTGATCCCAGGGCTGGAGCCCCTCTGCTGTGGAGCCAGACTGAGAGAGCTGGCGTTGTTCAGCCTGGAGAAGGGAAGGGTCCAGGGAGACCTGAGAGCTCTTTTCAGTACCTAAAGGGGCTCCAAGAGAGCTGGAGAGGGACTTGGGACAAGGGATGGAGTGACAGGACAAGGGGAAATGGCTTCCCACTGGCAGAGAGAAGAGTTAGATGGGATATTGGGAAGAAATTCTTCCCTGTGAGGGCTGGCAGGCCCTGGCACAGGTTTCCCAGAGAAGCTGTGGCTGCCCCATCCCTGGAAGTGTAACCAAGGCCAGTTTGGACAGGGCTTGGAGCAACCTGGGATAGTGGAGGGTGCTGTTCCCATGGCAGGGAGTGGAACCAGACAAGCTTTAAGGTCTGTTCAAACCCAAACCAGTCTGTGTTTCTATGACTCTGTGAACAAAGTGCTCACAAGGCCATGTCCTCTCTCAGCTCCCTGAGGAGCTGGTTGGGACCCTTCCAGTGGTGCAGAACCAGGGACACAGCACAACTGCAGAGATTGTTCCCTGCAAACTGCATTTTTAATTGTGTTCTCTGGGAATGACAGAAGATGAATTTTTATCTAAATGTGCAAAAGCCTTTCCCACAGGTTTCACGCCAAGATGAACATTTGCTTTACTAAGGTTAAGAAATGCCCACAATTGTGAATTCACTTGAAGTTGAAAGACGCAATTACACCCAGAGCAGTTCCCACATCAGATAACATCCTTGAGAAGGTGACTTGTGCCTTTGGATGCTGCCACCTGATGCTCAGCCACCCTCTTAGCAGCCCCCATGCATGCATCCCCCCTGTGTCCCACCCCAGGCTTGGCAGAGGAGACCACATTTCCTCTCCTCTTTCACTCATGTGGTTCCCACCATGGCACACCTGATGGGATGACACACAGTGCTTGGGCTTCACCTTCCCTTTGAACAAAGGTAATGTCCCTAATTGGTGCCCCACGGGGATGTTCAGTGCTGGAAACCATCCTGTCTCCCTGGGGTCTCTTTGTAGTGGGACCTGTGGCTGCTCACAAGAAGACACAGAAGGTCCCTTGAGCAGGTCCTGCCCTTGCAGATGTGTCTGACTCGCCCCACTCCCATGGGAGCTGCTTTTCTTTTCCAAATCCTTCAAAGGGGTTTAAACAGCTACAGGAAGGCCTGCAAACAAGGCAAAGGGAGACAGAGAGCTGCAGGTAGCTCAGGAGACTCCTCTATCATCCATGGAGGGGAGGAGACTGGAAGCTGCCCTCCATCACAGCCAGCAAAGCCTACACTGGTGGATCTGGGAAAGGTTTTGCATTACCCTTTCCTGGATCCTTGATGCATCCCTGCAGGACTGGAGGCACCACGTGAGCTTCCCTGTGTCCTCCCCTTGCCCCCCATTCCAGCACAGCTCCTGCCTCCACAGGGCTGGCTCTGTTTTGACTTGACTGCAACACAATGCCTGTGCTTGGTCCTGCTCTTCCTCATGGAGGTTCTTTCTGATCTCTGTTCTGCTCTTATTAAAATCCAAACCTTCTCTAAGACCCCAGGCTCCCCCCAGCCCTGGCAGGGCTCCCTTACCCCTTCCCACTGCTTCTCAGAGTGCTGCTGTGGTGATGCCTGTCCTGGCCCCTGCTCCCCTCCCTTGGGTCCTTGTCACCCAGGCAAGACCCCCGTGCCTGAGAACCCACCCAGCTCCTCTGGAAAACGATGTGGGGAGCAGCGTGTGCCACAGCACCAGGGGCATTTTGGCACCACGGCCCAAGTGTCTGGTCTCCAAGGGAGCAGCACCCACTGCCCTGCTCTTGGCAGAGGGTGGTCCCCACCCCCGAGAGGGGTCCTGGGGACCCTCAGCCCCCTGTGCAGTGAGCTGGAAAGAGCTGCCCTTCCGTTTCCCTCCCCCACTCCACTGCTGCTCCCTGACCCAGGCAGGTGCAGAGCGGGAGAGGCATTTGCAGCCCCATGGCTGCCTTTTGGCACCAGGGCCTCTGCCAGAATCAAAGAGCTTTTCAAAGCAAACCTTAAACTCCTTTAATCGCCAGCGAGAGCTCCTCCCACACAGATCTAAGGGCCATGAGCTCAAGTGTTTTCGTTGCCCCGGGCAGATTTATGAGCTTATTCTTCAAGAAAGGGAGGGAGCGAGGGGAGGTTGTGGCATATTGCTTAGCCCGGGGGGCGGGCAGGGAGGACGGGGAGGGAGGAAGGTGCTTGCGGTGCAAGGACGATGCAGAGAGTCGCGCTCTCAGGAATGGTGCAGAGGGAAAGCGGGATGGGGTTAAGAGAGGACCAGCCTTGCCGTGGCTGGAGGTCGGGACATGTGGGGGGTGAGAAGCAGCTCCCTCCATCTCGCCCAGCCAGGCTCCGGTGCCGGCTGGAAGGAGGCGCACGGACATGGCGTGGCCGCGACGGAGGGGACCAGGAGCGGAGCATCCCTCAAAGCACGACTGCCCTCCTCCAGTGCTAATGAAGCTGCGCTGGGTGCAGCTTGCAGAGGGAAGAAGGAGGAGGAGGGAGGAGGTTTGCTGACAGCCCCAACACGGCTGTCCATCCCACAGCACAGCCCAGTCCCGGGCACGTCAGTTCTAAGCACCCCCTGTGCTGCCATCCCTCTGGGCCCCTCAGCTCTACACCTGCTCCAGCCCTGCCAGGGAGCACAGTCTTGCTGCCAGGTGTGCTGAAAGAACAGCAAAGGTCTGGCTGCTTCCTCTCCCACAGAGTGACCGACCTGGGCACCAGCTGGTGGCTTTGGGATGGGGCAGACCCTTTATCTCCCCTCCTGTAGCCCAGGAGCTGGACTCAATGATCCTTATGGTCCCTTCCAGTTCAGGACATCCCACGATTTGATGGTCTGACAGTGCCCCACCAAGAATCAGAGAGTGCCCCAGACACCTGTTGGCACTTCCCAAGAGCCCTGCAAAAGATGCCTCTTTCCTTTTGAACTGAGATCCTGGGGAGGTCTCAGCAGCGGCCCAGGGCACTAAAGCCACAGCCCTAAACACCTGCAGCACCACTTGCTGTGGCTGGAAGCACTTCAGACATGCAACCTTTGTTCATGCACCAGTTCCCTCCAGAGAGCACAGCATGCTCTGAATCCCAACAGGACCCACCCTGGGAAAACTGCACCCAGGCACTGTGTGACCTGTGTCTGCCCAGATCCATGTCAAAGCATCCCGCTCTTCTGCTCATCCCTGTCACGGGTTCCTGCGGCTTCTGATCCCAGAGGGTGGCTCAGAGGACAGAGTGGATGGTGTGGGGTGCCAGACTCCCAGTGGGATGCTAAATTCCAGGCAGTGTCTCAAAATGTCTCTGCAAGGTGAGAATAGGTCTGAAGGCTCCTGGTCCTATTCACCTCAAAGTCCAGGGAATGAGAGGCTTTCTGCCTGGGAAGCCTCATGAGATGTCTGGTGATACCTGGAAGGACCCAGGACCTGCTTCTTTTCCCTCCCCCAGATCCTGCTGTGACAGCAGCACCCTGACAGCCTCATCATGTCTCAAACCCCAGGTCTGTGCTGGCTTTCCAGGACAGAGAACAGCATGGCACACAGAGGGCATCAGTGATCCTGGGGATGGCACACAGAGCAGGGGCACACCCTGACCCCTCCCTGGGGCTGTGGAGACCTGAGACCTTTGGGAAGTGGAGGGTGGCTCCTCCAACTGAGCTTTGAGCCGTGGTGCTGCTGATGTCTGGTATCCTCCAGGTTTGTGTTCTTCATCCTTATCTCTTCCCCTGCAGTATCCCCATCACTCTGGGTGCTCCCATCTCCCCACTCCAGCTGTGTCCCACACACTGCCCATGCAAGCCAGTTGGATCAATCTTCACTGGAGTAGGAGGGATGGAGGAATGATCTCTTTCACTGATCTGGAGGGTGTAGAGAAGCTGGAACCAATCTCTACTTGGAGTTGTGCAGGGGAAGGATGAAAGGTAATGGACACAAGGTGAATCATGGGAAATTGCAAACAGAAATTAGGAAAAATATTTCCCATGGGGATAGTAAAAATGGGAAAAGGGTGAGGGAATCTTAGAGATACTCAAAACCTCCTGGACAAGATCTTGTCCAGCCTCAGAACCTGGACCTGCTTTGAGTGTGGATTGAAGAGCTCCAGAGGTGTCTTCGAGCCTTAGATATCTGAGCAATCCTTCTGTGCCCTTAATCCAGGCTGGGGTAAAGCAGTGCAAGGTGTGTTGTGTCCACACTACCTGTGCATAGTGTGTGCTGCCTGCCCAGCTGACTTCAAGATGTGGCACTGCTGCTGTTGCCTTTCCATCCCTGGGTGTTTCCCAGAGTGTCCTCTGCTGAGACAGGCTCTCCATTTCTCTCCTGTCAGCAATGGTTGGACAGGCCAGTGCACCCCTAGGAGGGACATGGCAGGCACCAGCAACATGGTGTAATTTCTTTTTTGATGAAAGAGGAGGAGCCACAGCAAATTGAGAGAACCCTTCACCCCCAGTATTACCAGTCCCCCTTGTAGGAGCTGGTAGCCAGATGTTTGTGGGTGAGAGAGGTCAGGGTGCCATCCTGGGGCAAGGTCTGCACTGAGCACCTGCACCCAACCACAGGCATCTTTCTGGTGACAGCCCTGGGGACAGCTGGGGACTGATCTACCCCAGACTGTGCAGTGCAGCACTTTCATACCCTGAGGATCTGAGCTGGGGCTGCTCCACCAGGTCACATGAAGTGTGTGCAGTGGTGCCAGGGATCACAGCTAAGCTAATACTTTGAGCACCAAGCAGCTTTGCCCAATTTCCTGTCCTCCTCCGACCCCCTTTGTGCACCCTCCTCTCTGCTATCCTCCCCTCTCCTGCACCCCCAGCTTGCTGCTGTCCACCCAGAGAGCCCCCAGCAGCTCCAGCCACCTCTGCTGCAGCCCCAGATCAGCTCTCTGACACATGTTGCTGGCCGTGGGAGAGAGCTGTGGTATGTGACACGTGGCCGTGGGGACTTGCTGGCACTTCAGCTAGAGGAGAATTTGGCCCTTTGAACAGCTCAACTCCTTTGGGTTGATGCAGGGTAGCTGAAGAGGAGAGTGTCTCCTGACCTTTAGTGCTCTGTGGCTGCTCTCTAAAGCCAGGCTAAGACACAGCTGACCCTGCAAATACATCATACACTGAGAAGATTCTCTGTGATCAGCCAGGCAGGATGGTCCAAGAGAAATGGGCTGTTAGGGCCAGCACGAGCCCTGAAGGAGCTCAGGCTGCCTGCAGGAGCAATGCAGGGACCTGTTACCCAATGTGACAATCTCCAAGACTGCCAGAAGACACCAGCATGTCTCAGTCCCTACTGGATAGGTGCCCATGGGAAGAGGCAACACTTCTCTCCCATCTCCTTGACCACAGTTACAGCCTCACCAGCAGCTGGAGCTTCACTCCATTGAAAACACTCAGTGTTGGATGGGTGGGATCAGGGTCAAGTTCAAGGAGGTGCAAGAGTGAGCAAGGACAGGATTCTTGGAGAGAGAGGCACGGTGGAGACACAGCATGGTCAGGATGAGGCATGAACACCAGGTCATTAGTGGGGAGGCAGCATCTAATCAGAGGTGATTACAAAGATCCTTTATTCTGCTCCAGAGGAAGTTGTGCTCTCCACAGTGCCAGTGACTTGCTTAGAAGACAGTGGATGGTGCAAAGGAGCTGGAATTTTTGGGGAGCATCTGCCCATCAGCTCTCTGCTCCTGCTGCCTTTTCAGGCTCACCTTCAGCACTTGCAGCTTTCCAGAGCAATCCAGAACTTCTTTCCATATCTGAATGTGTATTTTAAACTTGGATATCCATGAAGAGCTTAGAACTCTCTTTAATACTTTCTACAAAATTTATGCTGATTTGCTTTGACAAACCAGCCCTGGCTGCGCTCTTGTACCTGAGTAGCCAAACCTCACATGACTGGCTGAAAGTAGTGACAGAAACAGGAGGAAAACCCAGCTCTCCAGTTCTCCTCCAGTAATTCCCAGTTCGTCTGGCCTTCCCACCTCTGTTTGGTCTCTCACTGGCAGGGTTTAATGCAGGAGCACCACATTGGCTGGTTTTCCCCCAAAATGGAGGGATGAAAACCGCGGACCTCCATCAACCCCCGGGTTTGTTCCCACTCACGGTGTACCCAGAGGGTACCCCCAGCCGGGCATCCCCTGCGCGGATGGGCTGGGGCGGCTCTGCCCTTGCAAAGAACCGTCACTGGCGCCACCGTGTGAGCGCCGTCGGGGCCGCCCACGGGGGACAGACCCACGGGGAGCGCGGGGACGGGGAGTGTGGAGCCGGGACACTCGCTATCCACGGGAGAGGATCGGGCAGGGTCGCGGCTGGTGCAGCACATGGGGGAGAAACCCACAGGGCAGAGTGGAGCCACGGGGAGAAAGCGGGGCTGGTGCAGCCCACGGGGAAAAGCGGGGCCGGTGCAGCCCACGGGAGAGCGCGGGGCAGCGGCCAAGGGACAGGACACGCTCCCGAAGTGCCGGATGCTGCAGGGCTGTCCCGAGGACCCAGACCCGGCGGAATCCAGAGCTCTGCCCGCAGCCGCCGCAGTCACGGCCGCTCCGGCCCGGGAGCATCTCACAGCATCCACCCGCTCGG
The DNA here is from genome assembly GCA_013396695.1 of Sakesphorus luctuosus. Taxonomy (NCBI): domain Eukaryota; kingdom Metazoa; phylum Chordata; class Aves; order Passeriformes; family Thamnophilidae; genus Sakesphorus; species Sakesphorus luctuosus. The sequence continues at coordinate 70,675 of VWZD01007949.1, read as the reverse complement.
CGGCTCCAGCCCAAGCGACAGCCCCGCGGAGTTGGCATGCAATGTGTTGTCTGCCAAGTGACAGCCACGGGTGCTCCGTCCTGTGATGCCTGCGAGGGTGGAGCGGGTGCCCGACAGGGCTACCCCTTGTCCCCGCAACGCTCTGCAGCCTCCCACGCCGGCAGCCCCACGTGCTCCAGTGACTTTTCACTCATGGGCAGCTGGCTCCAAACCGAGCCTCAGGGACGGCTCTGTGCAGGGCAACAAGTGGTTCCCTCTTCCGGGGGAAATACAGCTACACATTTACCTCGTCCTTCATGGTTCCCAGGGAACATCATCCTTTCCTGTCCTATTTCTCTCCCAGTTAACCCAGTAAAGCTCTGGCCATCCAATGACTGGCACAAAACCGCTCCTCAGACAAGTGGGATGAGCAGACAAGCTCTTATCCAGCTGTGGCAGCTTCCACCTGGCTTTGCAAATCCCTTCCTGAAGATGTTTGTGTGCTTTGCTCTGACAGATGAGCATCTGCACCTCAGGACGATCCAGAAAACCAACAACACGGTCTGTGTGCCACCCCTGGGCACAGTTCCCTCTCAGCACAACGAACGCAACAGAAATATCCCCAGCACTGTCTGGGGGCTACCGGGGGTCCTTGATGACTGTGGTACACATGGCTTCCCTTGGCAGCACCCTGGCTGCATTCCGAGCTGGGAATGCCATGGTCCTTACCAGTCTACCTGCCACACAGTTGGACTTGGTAGCTGCAGCACCTTCTGCATGTAAACCCAGGAAGCATCTTCCCCGGGGATAACTTGTCTCCCTGAGAGAGATGTTTCCTCTCCTAGTTAAACCCTGAGATTTTTCCGTGGTCGGTCATCAGGATCCTCAGTCATACAGAGTCTGATGGCACCACCGAGACCACCTCTGGGGCTAGAAACGAACCCACCAGTCCCTGTGGTCAATTAACCCTTAGTGGTGTTAGCATCAGAAAGGATGTTAAACACCCAGATAATCCAGACTTTTAAAATAAATAAATAAATAAATAATCAAAGCACACCACCTACCAACCCCCCACACCTCTTACAAGGCTGTAATATTCATTTTGAAAGAAGCAACTCAGACACTGCTGGTGGCCAGCTCAACCCAAACCCCCCGAAGCGCTGAGTTATCGCAGCTATTGAAATGTTTGACAGAAGGATCCCAGAGCAGTTTGCGCTAATTGCTGTGTAAAAATACTCCATTATGTGCTCAGACAATCAGAATCGACCCAGCAAATCAGCTGCCCTGATCCGCTGCAATCACGGAGCAAAGCATGCAGAACATCGCAGTATAAACAACGCCGGCGGAGGGGCGCGGGAGGAGGGGGGTTTGGCAGGTCCTGCCCAAAGAGCTGCCTTTTTTCTTGTTGTTATTTTGCTCGCTTTCTAATTACCGCAGAAAATTTAATTTCAGGAAAATGTGGCACAAACTTCCAAGCCGGAGGAAAGGCGCAGCTGACGAAGGGGGTCCAGGGGGAAAGCATTGCAAAAGAAGCAGCAGCGAGGGCTGTACTCACAGGTAAGCGGTGAGAGGGCTCAGGTTGGCAGGGACCTCCGAAAGCCCCAGCTCGGAGCAATCCACCGAGAGCATGATGCCATCCTCTTCGCAGTGGCACTGGGGCGGGCAGGAGGGCGCAGCACCTTGTTCCACGGGCACTGTCTGGCAGCGGGCAGAGGAGGCCAAGAGAATGCCCCAGAAGAAGAGTCTGTCCATCCTCGCCTTGGCCGCGGGGACAGCGCGCGGTGCCACCGGCCGGGTCTGGCCCCGGGGCTCGGCGGGGCGCGGGACAGCGATCCCGCCGCCTGGCACGCAGCGGGCACGGTATCTCCTGCAGGTCGGAGTGTGGTAAGGATGCAGCCAGGGAAGGAAAGGCATTGTTGAATGATCTTGGTTATTGGGTTTCAAGGGCTGGGCAGGGGCGTGAGACACTTCAATGGGAGGAGTTAAACTTTCTACTCTTTCCCTCTCTCTCTCTCTCTCTCTCAGAGCTGGCAGGAATTTCATTCAAAGGGAAGAAAGAGGGGAAAAAAAAAGGAACCTCAACAAATAAAGACCTGTTCATAGCTCCGGGACCCAGGCTTGTTTTGTAACCATGTTTTTGTGAGATAACAGGGCAGGGGAAGGCAGAGCTGGCTCTGGCAGGGCAGAGGAGTATAACTAGGGAGGCAGAAGTACCCAACCGGCACTTCAAGGGCTCCAGACTTTGGGACGCTGAAATATAACCCCAGATAAAGGACTCTGTGTCTGTGCTGGCTGTTAAGCCTGGCTGCGACAGGAAAGTCAGGGTTCAGCTGGGGAGAAGGCAGTGAGGAGCTCAGGATGAGCTGTTTGCTGGGAGCAACTGTGCCCGAGGCTGTCCGTGGGTCTGTCCTGAACTCTGATCCTCACTCTCCAGCAGCCCTGTTGCCATCTCCTTGCACCAGGCAGGGGCTGAGGAGGAAGATGCAGGGGGATGAAGCAGCAGTGTCGTGGTGTCAAGCTCTGTGGTGGAACGTGGTGTTCTTGCTGTAGTTTTGCCCAGATCAAGGACATGTGTGGGCTGTGTTGGAGGAGCAGCTGGCACTGAGGGCAGGAGCAGGGGGCTGGGTTGCTCCAGGAGCTCTTTCTAACCCTGGGTAAAGTGGTCAGAGGCCAAAGTAGATGAACAGTTCATTGACAGGGGGCTTGAAGCCATGTCATCTGGAGCTGCATCATGGTCTTATGTCTGCCCATCTCAGTTCCTCACAGTGTCCCAAAACATGAGGGATGTGCATCAGAACAGGATTTCTTGCTGCTTGTGTGGCAGGCAACTACCAAGTTCTAGGGCAGCAGAAACATCTGCTTAGCAGGGGGAGAAGGCTGGAAAGGACAATTCAGTGTGTCCTCTCTGATGGCAGCCACTGGCTGCTCAGTGTCACCATGATGCCCCCAAACAGGGTGACTGCTGTCCTCTCACAGCAGTGGGTTGAGGGATAAGGGATGATCCTGACCCCACAGATTAATCACACTGTGTCTCTCTCTGCAGGGCCAAGTATCTTGAGCATAATGAGGACAGCACCTGAACACAGGTCTCACGCTGAAGACATTCAGCTCTCCATGGGACTCTAGGTGGATCAGGACTCCTGGTGTGTTCCTCCCACAGCCATGAATGGTGCAGAGAAAGAAGGGTTTGGGAGGCGGCAAAGTGCCCCCACAGTCACCCCTCTGACAGTGACCATGCTGTGACAAAGTGCCACATGGCCAAAGCACAGACTGGGAGATGCTTTCACAGTCCTTCTTCCTCAGAATGGGCTTTTCCTTCTGGTAAAAGAGTTTCCTGATTGATATCCCCGTTATCTCAGGATAAAAGAGGTGCAAGAGTTATCTGGGGGTCGGGATGGTGAACCTGCAAAGTGGGAGGCTTAAATAGCTCCAGCTCACCCAGGGGCTGGGGTGCCTTGAGGCCTTTGAGTCAGAGCAGGCATCTCCTCCCCAGAAAACTGTTTCAGACTGAGTTCAGGGTTCAGGGCTGACGCACAGGCTCTGGCTGAGGGCTCCTGGCTGGGATGATTCTGGATCTGAAACTATTTCACTTGAGAAGCAGTTTCAGGACTCCCTGTGACTGCTGCAGTCAGTGGAAACTTTGTCACTGAGTGCAGAGGCTTTTGGTCTAGGAGCAGGAACTGATTTAATTGAAATAAAGCCACTTCCATCATGAGCAGTGCTGGAGATGCCATTAATTAAACATTTGCAATGTGTTTTGACAGCTCCAAATGTAAAACACTGCTTGGTGGGGAGATGGGCAGCCATCCTTGGAGAGATGGGTCCTCCTGGGGTTTCTCAGCATGATTCCCCTCCAGCTCTGACGTGGGGCTTTAGCATGGCCTGAAATGGCTGGGTTTGCTCTTACAGCAGCCAGGAATTTGGAGTCAGTCTGGAGAAAGTGTCAGGCCTATCACTTTGCTCCTGGCTCTAGCAGCAGCTCCTATCTGGGATTCTCCTCCCTCTCCCTCAAACCTCAGCAGCCAAAACCAACCACATTGCCAGCTCCTGATAATTTCTTGCTCACTGAATTCTTCTCAGGGATCCAGGGCTCTGGATGAGCACACTATTAGCAAAGTTCTTAAAAAATATCAAAGTGAAGAGTTTCTTATTGAAAACTGCCATTCAGCTGAAACAGAGATATTTCCTCAGGAAGGCATTGACTGCAATGACATTTTTCACATTGTTTTTGGAGCAGCATGGCCTGATGTTGGAGAGCTCTTCTCCATGGGCCTCATTTGCTTTGACTTCTCTGTTTGATTTTTATTCCAGCTCTGCTGGTTCATAAGGGACTGGAGCATAAGTCCTGTGGGGAGAGGCTGAGGGAACTGGGGTTGTTTAGCCTGGAGAAGAGGAGGCTGAGAGGTGACCTCAGCACTGTCTGGAAGTGCCACATCAGGGAAGTTGTGGCCAGGTGGGGGTTGGTCTCTCCTCCCAGGCACTCAGCAATAGGACAAGGGGGCACGGGGGGCTCAAGCTCTGCCAGGGGAAATTGAAGTTGGAGATGAGGTAGAAATTCTTTGCAGAGAGAGTGCTGAGGGATTGGAATGGGCTGCCCAGAGAGGGGGTGGATTCCCCATCCCTGGAGGTTTTTCAGCTGAGCTTGGCCGTGGCACTGAGTGCCATGATCTGGTGACGGGACTGGAGTTGGCCCAAGGGTTGGACTTGAGGATCTGGGAGGTCTTTTCCAACCCAATCCATTCTATGATTCTATATCCATATCTCATTTTTTGAAACTCGTAACAGCTGCCAATATTCAAAGTTGTCACTTATTCCAGCATGTCACCTGGCTCCTGGCAAAACCAAGAGTTTGGATAAAAAGTTGCTTGGACCAGAGAGCTTTGATGTTTCCATGGTAAACCTGGAATTTCTGAATAAGTCCCTCTGGGGTGGAAGTGTCACTTTTCAGCCAGCTCAGGCTGAAGCTGCAGCTCGCTGAGAGAAGTGTGAGCTGTGTCGTGCCAATACTAAAAGCACTGGGAGCTCCCGATCCGGCTCATTGCTGTTACCGGGAGCGCGTTTTTCTCCAGGCTCAGCCGTGTTTGTGTGTTGTCCTCTAGCGGCAGCCTGGGGAGAGGAGGAGAGCGCTGTCCTCCGCGGCCACCCCGCTCCCGACTCACTTCGCTGCATCCCCTCTCTGCTTTTAAAGGATGGGGCTGAAACTCTGCGACCAAACAGCTCGGGGTTGTGGCTGAGTGTGACCAGATTGTGGGGTATCTCTGAGCAGCAGGTGACATCCCAGGTGATATTTCTCCTGCTGCCTCCATACTAAGAGGTCTTCCTACAGCTTGCTTAAAACAGAAAAAAAACCCTCGTGAAAATTTAGAATACAGCCTAAAGTGGGGTACAAGGTGCAGCTCGTGTGAGCTGCAACAAGAACAGCCATGGCCTCGGTGGGTCAGGGGCACAGAGGGGGCAGGGGTGGTGCCAGGGGGCTGCATTTTTCATACCAGGGGGTCTGGATCTGGATTCCAGCCCTGGACTTCTGAAGGGCTGGGACTCCACCTACCAGTGCTGGCCAGATCCTCTCCATGGGCTGGTAATTGGATGCCAGACAGGCCTTGGGCTGAGGACTGTGACTGGCAAGGCTTTCTGGAGCTGTTGGCATTCAAAGGCTGACAGAGCTGCTGAGGAGGTACAGCTGGGGCAGGGCTGCAGCTACACCCTTGGGACAGGCACTGATGTCCCTTCCTGCAGAGCCAGAAGGTCTCTGGGGGCTTTGATGTGACAACTTGCTGGACTTTGACCTTGTCACTCAGCACTGCTCTCCCTGCAGAGCAGAGGGAGGTGATGTTGCTCCCCCAAAGGTGATGCCCATACACTGGACATCCAGCTGAGGACCTTCCCAAGCTGGGAAATTGGCTGTGCCAGCTGAGTCAAAGGATTGGAGGCTGTTTCTGTCCTCAGCATGTGCCTGACCTGAGGGCCTGGAACAAACCCATCAGTGTGTCTCCTGATCTGCTCCCATGGGGCAACTGCTTGTGCCCTCCTTTTATTCCCTTCCAGATTTTAGAGGATTCTGGATCAACTCAGTAGAATTCCAGTTTAGCTGTTGATCTCCAAGGACAACCAGTCCACAGTGCAGACCAGGAGGACACCGGCTGTGTTTCACTGCCAAGGTCACTGGTGGGACAGAGACCATACCACGCTGCTGACTGGGCAGGACAGCAGCAAGACAGTCCCTCCCTCCAGAAGGGCTTGCACAGTGAGGAGGGGATGCAGAGAGCCCCAGGCAGGCTCACAGGACACAGAGACACCAGGACTGGCCCATGTGTGCCATGGCATGCGCTCGAGCCACCTCATCAGATATCCCTGTGAGGGGACAGTCATGCCTGGGACAGGATCTCTCTACAAGAAAAGCTATCCTGACTTTCTCAGCATCCCTGACTCCTCTTGAAGCTGATCCTCCAGGTACTAGGGAGAGCAGATTGTGACCCAAACCAGCAGAGAAGGAGCAGGATCCAGGAGTCTGGTAATTCAGATGTGTCTGTAAGCCCAGACATACCCTAGGGAGCCATCTGAGGTTGGGGGCAGGAGCAAAGGCCAGAGGAATGTGGTGGAGAAGCTGTGGGAGAAGCTGTGGGATTGAGGAGCTGTGGTGCTCCTGCAGGTACCATCAGGCTCCCACAGCTGTGGATCCCCAGAAAATCTGAGGGATGGGTATCTCTGCTTTCCTGTCACTTGGAAATACTAACCCAGTCTGCCCCTGCTGTGGGAAGTGGAGTCTAAATAGTCATGGTCTTGCTCATCTCCACTGTTGTGACCTCTGTACAGGAGCTGATGGAAGAAGGCAGTGGCTGGATGCTGCTTGATTAGAGTAGGATAAATACGAAGAGCAACACAACACGGTCCAGAGCTCACTGGGCGGCCCAGGCCGGAGGCTTGTTTTGTTTTAGTGTTTTGTTGTGTCTCTCTCCCCCTCTGGGTTTCATGGCACTTGAGCTGCAGGGCTGGAAAATTATTCATCCAAACCACAGCTCCCCTGACACCCTCTGGAAGCAGCTGTGGCTCCAGACTCCACTGCAGCACTGGGTGGGAGGTCGTAAATTCTTCATCGTCACCAACTTGGCCTCCTGTCAGGCAGGACGTGAAGCAGGACTGAGCTGTGCCACAGTCACGTACTGGGTGACTGGCACAGCCATACTGAACTCACTGGGCAAGACCTGTTGGCCAGTTTGTGTGACAAAGCCCTGCCCTGTGCCTGTCCTGGTGATGAGGAGGCCCCACCATAACTGGGGGAACAGCTGTGCTTGAGCTGCAGATGCTGCAGGTTTGTGCTGGCTCTGCTGGAAACACTGTGGTGTTGTGTCTGCCAGATGTGAGGGCTGAGGGATCACTTGCTCCTGGACTTATGGAAGCACTGCAGACAAGATGCCTCCTCCTCCTCCTTCCCCTTCCTTCCTTATGGCTCAGAGCTGGTGTCCCGTGTAGCTCCGTGCTGGGACTGTAGTCCCATACTGGGACTGCCGTCTCTGTGCACAGACACACAGGAGACCCAGGAGCCCTTTCCCAAGGAACTGTAGAGAGATGCTGGTGCACAGCCCATCCCACAGGGACCTTTGCCTTCATGTGCTTTGCAGGTCGGTTGCACTGAGAGTGACACAGCAAAGAGAGGGGTCCAAGTGGATGGGATTGAGCCTCTGGAGTGAAAGTACCAGCACTCTCACTGGCCTAGGGGTCTGCTAGGGTGGACCTGCAGGTCCTGGCAGAAAGGCTGCTGTCCTGTAGCCCAGGAACTATTTTTGAGGCTGGATGCAGTTGAGGGCAAAAGCTGGACATCAGAGGATGGGGCTGTGTGCCTGTGTCAGCAGGACACATTGTCTTTGAGACTGCTCCTTCCTGGGGGCTCTTGGGGCAAAACCCCCAGCCCGTCAGCTGCAAACTGGACAGACAGGTGGCACATCATTCTTTGGACCAGGCTTGATTTTGAAGCTTGCTCGATGTTGACCTCCAGTGTGTACTGGTGTGTCCTCCTGTGGTGGCCCAGAGGCACGTGACAGGTGGCTGCTGCAAAGCACAGGCACTTCATGTGCAGCCAACAGCCCAACCCCACCAATCCTGGTTATGGGGCTGTGGCGCACTGGAAGCAATCATTTCCCTGCTGTGAACTTCATCCTACAGCACCAGTGTGGTCCAGGAGTTACTGGTTACATAAAAGTCATAAAGCCATTAGGCACCCTGTGAGCAATGGCAATTGCCAGGCTCCTCCTAAGGCAACATCATAAATCCTTTTGTGCACACGAGAATATCCACTGAGCTTCACAGGCTCTTTTCATTTTGGAAGTATTCACTCATCCTCCTGGAGAGCCCCTGGCATGCTGGCATCCCACCAGAAGCAGCAACACAACCAGTCACTGGATGGTCACTTGTGAAGGCTGAACAGTGAGTGATGGGTCACATCCTGGTGGTGGGTGACCCCTGGGACAAAGATGAAGTGACTGGGGAAGCATTTTCAAACAGCAACTGAATCCAGGACGATGTAGGTCGAGGTGGGTGAGGGTGGCCATGGGTGACTCAGGATGATCTGGGCTGTGGTGAAACCAGCACAGCATGTCCAAGGTGGGAGGAACACCAGCCCTGTAGAGGGCTAAGGCTCTGCACTGTCTGGGTTTCCTCCAGCCCATGAGTGCTGCAGCTTGGAGCTGGAAATGGAGCACAGAATGCAGGGAAGGACTGGGTGGCACAGGGAACTGGGCAGCTGTGCCTGCAGTATGGAAGGCATGTTGAGTGAAGGGAGGGACTGCTCCCACACTGCCTGTGGCCACACCTGGGCAGTGGGTGCAAAGAACAACAGGCAGGACACATGAGTTGAGGCTGCACAGCACAGGTGAGTGGTGGGGATGGACAGTGGGTGGTGGGAACAGGAGGTGGATGGGCACAGCAAGTGCCAAAACTGTGATTTGAGAGAGGGGAAAAAGGGATATCCAATTCCAAAAAAGGCATCATCCCAGTGCTGAGGTAGCCTGGGTGTCCCATTCTAGGGTACAAACACTGGATCCTTGTTTTGGAAGAGGGAGAAGCTGCTTGTGGAAACATTAGGGTGGAAGGATCAGTGGCCAACTCAGTCACCCACCTGGAGCTCTCTGCTCCTTATAACAGCTCTTGGGACCCTCTCCTCATACCTGTTGTGTCTCTTCATTCTGCTCCAAGGCAGCTCCCACAGAGCATGGTCTTATGGGCAGGAGTGTGGGCCACACTGGGACAGGGGTGATCCTTTGAGACTGCACTATAACCCCACACTGCTTGAAAGAGTGAAGGACAACAAACAGGGTCCCACTTACAGTTTTTTCTACCCCAGGAATATGCTTGTGAAACCATCTGCTTTTTTTGACTCTTCTGTCCAGCACTTGCAGCTCAACAAACTGAGTTGCTACTTGTGATTTCAGCTTGTGCATGGCCGCCCCTGCTTGCAGAGAAGCCACGTCCCTGCATGGACAGCCCAGTTCCCAGAGCAGCAGGACTGCTGGGGCTGCCAGCTGCTTGCCAGTATGTTGGCTGGACGAGGTGGCTTTGTCCTGGTCCCTGGTGTTGGCAGCCAGCAGGTTCACAGCTTCGAGCCCAGGATTCATCTGAAAATGTGTCCCTTGCTCATGAAGCTGTGGGTGGGCTGGAGACTCACTGCAGAAGTATGGCCTCAGGGCCAGGGGCACATGAAAGTGAGCAGAAGCTGCTGTGAGCAATGGACTTCAGCATCTGGAGTGCCCAAGGGACACTGCTGTGTGCCATGGCTGGGCACACAGCTGCCCTTTCAGGAACAGCTGCTGTGCCACAGCCTTCGCACCACTGAGACCCCACAAAGCCAACCCATCCTGACAGGCACTCGCTTTCCTAGGGCTGTTTATTGTTTGTACCTAAGACTGTTCCACCAGCCAAAACAAGCCAGCTCCCCCAGTGCTCTGTCCACAGCACGTCTGAGACCTCGGGATGCCCGTGGGCACATGGAGGCCACAGTGCTTTGTACTCATGTTGGACCTCAGAGGCACCACAGAGCCACACAGCTGTCGTGGGTACTGCAAGGGGGTCAGCAAACCTTCCAGGTACCAGGAATCCCAGAGATGTCTAAAGCAGGAGAGCATCCTGGCCAGCCCCTTGCTGTGTCTGCCCTGAGGGGCTGCAGCAGTGCCTGGCAGGGCACTGTCTGTCTATCCAGGAGATCCTGTGTCGCTGCTCATGTCATGTGAGATGTGTTGGTGGCAGTGCCAGGGTAGGTCACTGCTGGCTGCAGGGCTCGCTCTGTGCCAGCAGTCCCACAGTGCCCTCACCCCAGTGCCCAGCTCCCTGCAGGACCCCACAGAGGGCGAGGGCAGGATAGTGCCAGGAAGGGCAGAGCAGTGTTAGAGCTGGTTCTGGGCGATGATGTCCTGGATGCAGGTGTAGAGGAACATGTACTGGTCCTGCAAGAGAGAAAGGGAGGTTAGAGTCAGCTTTCTCACAGAGACCTCCTGCTCACAGACTAACCCTGCAGTTTGGCTTAAAAAAAATCATAATTAGGGAACAGTGCCTGAGCAGGATTTGCTTTCCCATATGGTCCATGATGGTCCTGTGTCAACACAGTTGCCCAGAAAGAAAGAATCAAGCCTGTTGCATGATGTTTGTTTCCCCCTGCTTCATCCCCCCATGATGGGGCTGAGAGGAACATCCCATCTGAGATGGGGAGGAACAATATCATCAGCCTTCCTCGGAGTGCACCAGTGGCTTTTGGATGTGCTGTGGTTGCATGAAAACGAGAGTGAAGAGTAACTCCAGTGAAGCTGCAGACCATGGAGCTGGAGTGCATGGGGTCCAGTCCTCAGGGAAGACCCCTGGAGCAGGAGTTTCCCTTGGTGCAGTCCCATGTACCTGAGTCAGGTGCTGGCACAGGATGAGGGTACATGTTTGCAGGCTCTCAGAGGCACACAAAAAGATCTGTGGTTTTAGCTCAGTTGCATTTTGTCTCTTTTTTAGATCACCAAAATGATCCATCAGTTCCAAATGTGGGTTCAGGGTGTCTCAAGCGCCCTGTGGGTTTGATAAGAAGTTCTGCCCAAATGCCAGGCTGCTCCAAAATTACACCAGGCTACAAACACCCAGGACTGACCAGGCAGGCTCCAAGGAAGGCAAGATGTGGGGAAGGTAAATGAGGTCGTACTTAGGCCACAGAGCCGGAGGGCAGGGCCAGCCAGCAAATGGTGAGGGCTGGAATCACATGGCAGTGGGCAGGGGGGATTAAGGACTTGCAGAGGGGCCTCTGAACAGCTGCTGATGTGCTGGCCGAGCCACAAATCTCGAGGAACCTCCTCCCTGCAGCGGGGGCTTTAGTCCCACTGAAGGGCCAGAACTCCACGGATCACACAATGGCTGAGGCTCCAGGTCACCAGAGCATGTTTTCCATGAGCTGGGTCTGATTGTGAAATCTGCAGTGACAGCCCAGGGTTGAGTTCAGCCCAGGCACACTCAGTGCCCGGCCACATGCAAGAGCACATCCCCTGGGACATGCACTGTGCTGGAGCTGGTGGTGCTTAATATCCAACCATTGTCCATGGATTATCCATCAAAGGTTCATCTTCCTCCTCGTTCCCCTCCAAAAAAAAATCAACTGGTGCCCCCAGTACAAGAGCAGCAGCCCCCACCAGAGATAAAGGGGTGCTGGCAAACCCCTGCAGGGCTGGAGGAGGCTGGAGGGCAGCGCTGCTGCTGCTGCCCCGCTGGCCGTGCTGGGATGGGAGCGAGCCCTGCTGTGGGGAGGAGGGAAAGCAGCCCCTCTGCTGCCCCCCCTGCAGCGGTACAGCAGCGTTTGATGGGACTGGCCATGCCTTTATGGGCACATTTTGTCCCTGCACGGCCAGAGCTGCGGGAACACAAAGAGGCTCTGAAGAGGAGGCAGCGGACGCCTTGCCCTCCTCAGGCACCCACCGTGCACATGGTTCGCATTAATTAAGAATGCAATTAGCTCCTTGAAGGAGGCTCTGCAGCTCGGAGGCCTCGGAGAGGTCTGGCTTAGTTCTGCTGTGCCCTGTGGGGAGCGTTTCTAGGGATGTGCAGGAGCTCATTCAGCAGCTGCAGCAACTGAAGTGCTGTCCAGAGGCACCGGTGCCATAAGTGCCCATCAGGAGCTGCACGCTGAGGCCTGAGAGGCTGGGCTGGCACAGCATGGCAGAGCTGTGTCACCATCACAGTGCCATGGCCCAAAGGGCACCTGCTGATGTGGCAGCGTGTCCCACTGTCCCCCTGGCAGGTGGCCCTGGCTCTGACAGCAGGTTCTGGGGCTGGGGGATGCACCAGGAAAGGCACTGGGCAAGGGGACAGCCAACAGACACTGGGTACCCAGGCTGGCAGCCCTGCCAGGAGCCAAGGGTGAGCAGGCAGGTGTGCCATGTAGGATGACACTGGTGCTCCGCTCTCCCTGGAATACAATGGGAAGAGTGCCTTGCTTTTACTGTGAGCTCACATGCAATTTAACTGATCTGAACTCCACAACTGAGAAGATGGAAAACTCTTCCCTGCGAGAAGACAGTGCCCTCAGCCCTCAGCAGCTGGCAGAGCCACGGGATGGGGAGGAAGCCTGAAGAAAATCCCTGCCTAGGCTGGGCAGGGAGCACCTAGGACTGGGCAGGATGCTGCCAGCTCCAGGCAGGTCAGCATGAAGGCTCTGCTCTGCCCAGCCCACTGCCCCTTCTCCTTCCCACTCACCAGACTTGGGGTCATGAGGCAGCAGCTTCTGGCCAGCTGAAGGGTCACACCATAGATGTCCACGACTCTCTCAGCTTTCATCTGGTGCAGCAGGCAATCCAGGGAGATCAGCGTCCCTATCTGGCTCACATCACCACTACAGGGGACAAGAGAGGGGCACTGATGCCAGGCCAGGCTGAGCTGAACCTCTTTGGAAGAGGGCACCAGTCCCAGGAGATGTGTTGGCACTGTAGGACTGTGAGTTCTCTCTGGGTACGAGCAGGTGAGGACATCAGGGCTGCTGTGAGGATCCCAGCAGTCAGTCCAGGGATGTCCTCAGCCTGGGAATGCCTACTCCATCCACACTCACCCCTGGCCCAGCCCTTGGCAGAACACTGCTCCCTGTGACCTCCCAGGCTCAGAACTTCCCTTGGCTCCCATGGACCTATTCTGAACATGCCCCAAAGCCTCGGGGTCTGTGGTGGAGGGGAAGGCTTGTTGGCACCATGCCAAGGAATTATGAAGCCTGGTAACTCCCAGCTCTGGGAGGCTGCCCATGGATGGAGGTGTATCCTGGGTACCTGCAGTGCAGCAGCAGAGGGCTGGTTCTCCTCCGGTGGGGCAGGCACCGTCTGACAGCCGTGAGCAGCTCCACCAGGCTCTGGACATCAGGCTGCTCCTTGCTGCTCCAGAGTGTGTACAGGAACCTCTGCACCTGCCTCTCCTTTGCTTTCTTCTCCTGGTGAGACACAAAGAGCTGACATGGCTGTTGGGGAGGGCTGGGTGAGTTTGGATGCCGAGGGGTCCCATTTCTCCCATCCTTAGGGTCTCTGATGCTTTCCTGAGCTTGCTGCCAGCTTCTGTAAAGCTGTCCAGGTGTCTCTGCTGGGGCACTGCCCACCACCCAACACAGTGGGTACAGTGACTCTGGCAGCCTGTTCTTCCCCACGGCACCCTGACCTGTCCCTGGTGAGGGGGCTGAGAACTGTGTGGGTCTTTTCAAAGGAGATCAGAAAGACCTATCAGCAAGGGGTGGGGGAAGCCCCCAAGGCCTCTCTGGTGCATCTCCTGTGTCCACTCAGTTCTGGATGTTGCAATCCAGACTCACTCCTGCATTTGTGGGCTGCTGGCACTCTGCTCTTGCATCCTGGAGAATCCCCATAGAGCTTTCAGCCCCTGCAGACCCACCCTATCCCAGGAGGTGGGAGCCAGGACAGCCCCACCCACACATACGTGCTTCACTTTGAGCTGGGTGCATCTCCATCCCGAGCCAAGCTTCTCTGTGCCACACTGGATGGTCAGTGTCTTTGTGCAGAGTGAGTCTCCTTCCAGGGGCCAGCACAGCTCACCTTGGACCTGTGTGCAACAGAGAGTTTGGCTTCCTGTGGGTGGTCATCATCTGTCACATTCACTCACAGTCTTAGGGGTCCATGCTGGGGTTGGACCAAGAGCACCCCCAGCACCTCTCCATGTCAGTTCATCCTCTAGCTAAAACCTGAGGGAATTTTGGGAACACCAGCAGGTTCAGCCAGCTCCTCTGTGATCCCAGAGCTGCCTGGCAGTGGGGATTTGCTCAGCCAATGTCTAAACCTTGGCTGGGCAGAGCAGGAGCTGCTGCCCTTAGTGCCATGTTGACACAGCTTGAAGGGCACCAGCCGAGTCCAGGCATGGGGGACAGACAGAACCTGTACCCTGTGATAAGCTGTGGGAACACTTAGGCCCAGGAAAAGTTCAGCTTTAGCTAAGCTGGATTTGCAGTCAGGCCTCAGGAGGCAGTGAAGAGTTCCAGGAGCTATGCCAGTTCCAACTCCATTGAACAGATCCTTGTTCAGCCATGGCATAGGTGGGCACAGTGCCTTACCTCCTCCTTCTCTTGCCACAGAAGAAGTGTTAGGATGGTGTGAACATCCTGTTCCCACACCAGGGTCCAGAAGTCCTCCATGGTCAGCTTGTCAGGGCCCTGGACAGCCAGATAGTCCCTGCTGGAACTGCAGCCCTGGGTGAGGAATGTCAATGTCACTCTCCTGCTGGAGAGCATGGCACAGGTACCCTGTCAGCCCAGGTGGCTGCAGGAGAGGCCAGGAAGAGAAGGGAAGCTCAGCAGGTCAGGATGCAAGAAGAGAAAAGAAAGCACTGAGAGAGGGAAGAGAACACAAACTGGGCAGGTGAGGGAAGACACATCCTCATTCCTCGCAGTCCGCTCTTCTCCACACAGGAACACAGTGGCAGTGACCAGTGAAGCAGTGCAGGACCCAGCAGGGCCACAGTGAGGAGGGGACACAGGGGTGGGCATTGCTGGTGGGAGTGTGACTCACCTGGACACGCCACACCTGCAGGAGTCCTGAGAAAGGGCCCTGTTCCAGCAGGGAAAACTTCACTCTGGAGCGATCATCTGCAAAATACGTGGGAGCTGGAGGGATCCAGGGCAGCCTTGAGCTCACGTGGCTTCTGCAGACTGACTGCACAGATCCGACATCCCCTTCACCATTTCTTGGCAAAGGCACTCCTTTCTGCAGAGCTCATCTCCAGCCTATGGATCTTGGCTTCCCAAAGGCAGGCCTCTACCCCAACCTCCTGCTTAAAGCCAATACCTGTAGTGCAGGTCACTCAGAGACTGAGCCAAGGGAGATCTGCCTGTCTCCAAGGATGGAGAGCCTGCACATGCTCTGGGCCTCTGTCCCAGTGTTTGATCACCTTCATGGGAATTCACCATTCCTCCTACTGAGTTGGATTACCCTTCCAAGTCATCCCCATTGCCTCCTGTCTCTCCATAGCACACCTCTGAGAAGACTCTTGGTTTTCCCTGTACCTTCCCATACACAGCTGAAATCAGCAATAACATCTCCCCTTTGCCTTGTCTCCTCCAGGCTGAGCAAACCTACCTATCCCTGTCCCAGACCACGTGTTCCATCTCAAACACCTCAGCATTCTTCTGGTGGAGTCACCAAAGTCTCAAAATACTTTCTTATGTTGTAGACCACCAACCCTGCTCCAGCCTGGCTCCATGGAGGAGGAAGAGGAACAAGAAGGAAGAGGAAGCAAGGTGTCACAGCACTTACAGGGGAGGATGCTGGAAGAGGGCTGTGTCTGCTGGCTGCCTGAAGATGGTGATGCAGAGCTGGCTTCTTCCTTGACAACTTCCAGGAGGGTCTGCCAGAGTGAGAGAAAGTGGAGGAAGCAGTGAGTGGGAAGGGTCAGGAGGAGCAGGAACTGAGGCCTCCTGAGGACACCTGGATTTGGTGGTGGGAGGTCATGACTGCACAGGAAGAAGCCTGAGAAGGGATGCCATGAGACCGGCTCTGGGGTGGGCTGCCAGGTCTGCACCATGCTGTTAGGAAAGGGCTGCTGGTGTCCAGATAGGTCCCCACCCTGCATGGGACCTGGGAAGGGATGGGTCATGGACAGACCCTGGTCAGTGTGTGAGGGAGGTATTGCCTGGGGATGCAATGCCATGGAGAGGGGACACTGCCAGGGCACACAGGAAACTTGGAAACTGGGCACTGGACCCATTCAGGAGGCACTTACAGGGTGTCCCCCATCCTGACCATGTGCAATTGCTCCCCAGGTTCTCCCAGTGCTTACAGCCATGGCAGCACTCCCTGGGCCTGCCCAGGACAGCTCTCACCTCGTACTCCCTCAGGAAGCCCATGTGGGACTTGGCTGCCTTCTGGGCATAGTGCTGGGCAAAGCTCTTCAGTGGGATGGGGCAGGACCTGGGAAGAGAACCAGGGTTGCTCAGTGAGGCTGAGCAAGCCCAGCAGCACCCAAGCTGTGCCAGCAGCAGGTGGACAGGGCTCTGAGCACACCTTCACCCCTCAAGTGCCAGGGGTCTCCCAGGCCCCCAGCCCAGCTCTGGATTGGGACAACCTGCTCTTCTCTAGACAAAGGCGGGTCTCAGGTGTGGCACAGCCCAGGGCTCATTCCCAAGAGGCAGCAAGGACAAGGACATCCTGTTCTGCATGAGGGAGGTGACAATCTGACCATAGGTAGGTGCGTGACCTTCAGATGTAGCCCCTGGCACATTAAGGTAGGGGGTGAAAGCCATGACCAGCCAGACCCTGCTCTGTCCTCTTGGCCTCCATCAGGAGGGACATCCCAAGGCCATGCAGCTGCCATGAGCCTCTCCAGTTTGAACCTATCCCTAGGGCAACCCTGTGGGTGGGGAAGGCAGGGGCTGAGAGAAATGCCTTGCCCAGGGCAGCTCTGCAGGTCTTTGGCATTGGCAAAGAGACTGGCACTTTGTTCTGTGCTGGGCTCCCCCATGGTCCAGGGAACAACCAGCCCTGAGCTGACCCCTGGCCAAACACCAGGTGGGAGGTGGGATGGCTGCCTGGGCTTCTCTGTCCTTCCCTCCTGGAGCCAAGGCTCAAGGTGAGGGCTGGATCCCAGCTTACCATCTGGAGGGGTCGTGGATCAGGGTGGGTAGAGTGGCAAAGAACAGAGAGCCCTTACCTCTCTGTCCCTGATAAACCCAGCAGAGGTTCCTCCAAGATCTTGTCCAGGATACAGCTGTGCAGGAAAATGTACTGGGACTGGAAGGCAAAGGCAGACAGCAACACAGATCATCACACTACACAGAGAGCATGAGAGGGTGGGGATGGCACTGCCTGGTGGGCACAGGGAGTCCTACATTCATGCCCTACAAGCCCAGAATTCACACCCAGAAGGCTCTGGCTGCAACAGTCTCATGGCCCCTGGATCACTCCAGGTCTTTCTATCCCTTCTGACTCCTTGTCCGAGCCTCAAGGACTGGAGATATGAGGTGGACTGAGGAGTATCACAGGCCAACTCTATGGTGTGTGTTAAGAATTGCCTGCAAAGGGCCTGATCATGTTCATCAGTGCTCTGTGGTGTTTTTGAGCCTCCTGGGAGGTCTCTGACACTCTGGATGTTGCTCCTGTGGGTCTAGCAAGGTGTGAAGCTGCAGAAGACCCTCTCAGCAATTTCCACTCCAGCTGAGCTGCTGCTTTGAGCAGTGCCGTGACACAGGGACAGGCTGGGCACCAGCCTGGGGGTGCTGCGACTGGCCAGGCAGCTCATCCAACTGCCAGCCTGGTGAGCTCCAATGCCATGGAGTGAGGGGCCAGGGAGAGAGGGAGCAGAGAGAACAGAGGGAGCAAAGGGAGCAAGGGGAGCAGAGGAAGCAGAGGGAGCAGAGGAAGCAAAGGGAGGAGAGGGAGCAGAGGGAGTGAGAGAGCAGAGGGAGCAGAGGAAGCAGAGGGAGCAGGTGGAGAAAAAGGACCAGAGGCAGCAGAGGCAGCAGGGGGATCAGAGGTCTCACCAGGGTCTGAATCATCAGGTACCGGTTCATCCTCAAGGAGTAAACAACACCAAAAATGTCCACCATCTTCTCCTGCTTCATCTGCTGCAGCAGCTGGTCCAGGGCAATGAAGGTGCCTGTGCGACCCACACCAGCACTGAAAGAACACACAGCAGAGGTTAAGCATGGCCTTAACATGGAAACATTCTGCTGGCCACAAGGTGTCCCTCATTCTACAGGATTCTCCCCTCCTTAAGGGTGCCCTTCAAACTGCCTTTCTCTCAAAGATACGCTCTGAACTCACCAAGATCAATTCCCTCATCAATTCCCTCAGACATCAGAGGATCCACAAACACACTGTCACCCCCACAGCTCACAATCTCCACCTGCCCCATGCCCTGGAGCCATGAGCAGGCTGCCAGCAGACCTGCACTCCCCAACACTTGAGCAGGAGACTCCACAGACCAGCTTTGTCGGGCACTGCTTTCCCTCACAATCCTGTGCATGAGTAGCACCCTCATCCACCGATGCTCCCTCCCATTGTCCCCTCCCAGCACCCCCTGGGGCAGAGCCTCACCTGCAGTGCACGAGGGTTGGCCCTGAGTCCTTAGTGCTCTGGATGTGCTCCCGGACCAGCTCTCGGAAGGTCATGATGGAAGTTGTGGACTCTGGGATCCCGTGGTCAGGCCAGGCTGTGTAGTGCAGGTGGGAAACGTATCTCTCTGCCTGGAGACCCTCCTGTAGGGGGGGATTGGAGATGGGTGTGCACCCTCTGGGACAGGGGTAGGCTGGCACCCTGCAGCCCCCTGGGACAGGGCAGGCTCCCACCCCGCAGCCCTCTGGGACAGGGGTAGGCTGGCACCCTGCAGCCCCCTGGGACAGGGGCAGGCTGGCACCCTGCAGCCCTGGCAGCACCTGGGGACTTGAGGACACCTGGCTCAGCTGCAGGGAACTGCCACTGCCTGGTGGGTCCTGCTTCTTCTGCTCCCCCATAGCCCCCTGCCATGCTGGGACACATGGAGGTGGGAGGGAGGAGACCTGCATTTGACTGCCAGGGAACATGCCCTGGAAGCTGCAGGCTGTCCCAGTGGAGAGCAGGGTGACACATGCTGGACACCTCTGTCACCCGTCTGTCACAGCTCCTCAGGGCCTGGGTCTTCTCTGAGCCCCACAAATGGCAGGGAAAGGAAGTTATGCCACCACCACCACCAGGGAGATGCCAGAATGCCAGTGCCACCCATGCAGACCTCCAGCCCCTGACAGGCCCCCATGCCCCCCCTGAGTCTGTACTCACGTGCCACAGCTTGAACTCACGCATGGTCCACTCCTCAGAGCTGCTCTCCATCAGCAGGTGGATCTGCACCTGCCCATACGAGACCGGGGCAGATTCTGATGGCCAGTAATGATCACAGAGGACCTGGAGCACAGGCAGGACAGGGTCCCAGTGAGGCCACTGAGGGCTCAGGTGACCTTCTGGTTCCCTGGGAGCATCTGTGCAGGGAGCCAGGACAGGTCCTGGGGAGCAGACAAAGGTGCTTCCCCCCCACACTGGATTTTTCCATGGCTCTCCCCCAACATCCCTTTGTTTGGATTGCAGCCTCCTCCACAGAAAAGGACCTGTGTGGGCCTCATCATCCCTGGAGATAGGAGGAATTGCCCACCTGAGGTGGCTCATCCAGAGGATGAGCAATTTCAGATTCTGCAGAAATATCTGAGGGCAATGGGCATGGTCCTAGCTAAGCTCCACTTCTGGCCCTGCCTGCCCCAAGCTAAGGCTGAGCTGCACAGATGTTCCCCCAAAGTGCCTGTCAGGGGAGCTGTGTGGTCTGTGCTCACCTTGGAGCCACATCAGAGCAGGGATTTTGTGACGGGAATGGACCCAGCCCTGGGCTCAGCTCACCCCACAGGTCTGGGCTGGGCTGGGGCTGGCACCGACCTACCCGCCCGTTCTCCATGCACACTGTCAGCATGATGATGTTGCAGACATTTTGCTCCCACACCAGCCTCCAGAAGTCCTCTATGGTTTTCTTCAGGGGCCCCTGGGTGGCAATGAACTCCTGCTGGGATGTGTAGCCCTGAGTGAGAGGCAGACAAGAGCAAGAGGAGTTGGCAGGTTGCTGAATCAGGTGGATCCTGCCCTTGGACAGTCAGTGCCTGCTCTGCTTTTGTGGTAGAGGGAGAAATTCCCATTGCCCTCAGCTCACATGGGCACAGTTCCCAGGCAGCTGAGCTCAGAAGCAGCTGATTTCACAGAAAGCATGTGCTGCCCAGCACGTGTTCCCCACATATTTGGGATAAAAAAATGACCACTTCCCTCCAAGCAGTTCCTCATTTGGCCTAACGAGGGAAAGACAGATCTGAGTGTTTCCTGTGCTTCCCACTCACTGCTGAGGGCAGGAGGAGCATGCAAAGGTCTCAGGGTGTTTCTCTGCCCTTGGATCCACACACCAGCACATGCATTGCTGTGTGCCCAGCCTGTTACCTGGGAACACCTCCTGGATGGGAGATGAGGGCACAGCTCCAGGGTTGTTCAAATGCAGCTGCACAGACCAGAAGGAGAAAGAGGAGGCAGACAGACAGGACAGTAAGCTGGGAGGTGAAGGAAGAGGATAGATAGTCCACAAGAAGAAAGGAGAGAGCCTTGCCAGTCTCCCCACACTCCTCTGCATCACAGCATTTGCCACCTGACAGGCTCCACCAACCCCTGATAAAGGGCAACTGCACATCTCTGCCTGACCCCCAGCTTCTCAACTGCCTATGCCAGCTGAGCCTTCACCAGCGGCCATGCCCACCAGCCCCCCTGCCAGAGTGGGGGGTCACTCTGCCTCCACCCAGACAGAGTTTCTGTGACTCATTGCCATGTCTCTGTGGGGAAGGCGAGTGGGCACTCACAGGCATGAAGTTGGCATTGATGTAGTCTGAGTGTGGATCTTCCCCCAGTTGGCTCAGCTTGACCCGTGAGTGATCATCTGCAAGAGACCACACACAGGTGAACCCCCATGGCAACCCTTCACCAGGACATTGTCACCTGGGTAACACGGTGGGGGAAGCCCCAGCAGCTCCAGCAGGAACGTTCTGTGCTCAGCCAGGCACCTTCTCCACAGCAAGGTGAGCATTGCCTGCCAGCTGGGCTGCCAGGGGACCAGAAAGCAGAGCTGGTGTCATCCCTGGAGGTTTTTAAACTGAGATTGGACATAGCACTGAGTGCCTTGATCTGGTAAATGGACTGGGGTTGGACCAAGGGTTGGACTTGATGACCTTGGAGGTCTTTTCCAACCCAATCAATTCTATGATTCTATGAGGCTCATCAGTGAAGCCATGGGACACTCATGGACCTCCACTGGTCTCCAGCTGGGACCCATCCTGAGCTGGGCTCCCCCAGCAGCCCACTGGAGGAGCTGGGGAGGATGGTGGCTCAGCCCTGGCTCAACCATTAAGCCTCCAGTCTCCAGTAGGAAGGCCCATTTCAAGAGTCCTTCTGCTTCCAGGCACTGCACCCTGCAGTGATTCAGGGTGAGCCTGTCCTTGTGCACTGCCCTGTGAGCTCCCAGCCTGGGTGCTGGGGAGGAGGGAGGAGGCAGCACTTACAGGGCAGCACATGGGGATATCTGTTCTTGGAGACGTTTGCTGGTAGTTCAGCCTCCACCTTTGATTGCTCCTTCCCAACTTCCTTCAGCTCCTGTAGGATGGGAAAAGGTAAGCACAAATGTTGCTCTGGAGAGCTCCTGCCCAGCTCAGCTCCCTGCTCATGGCCAGAGGCTCTGCCTGGCATAAAGGAGGATTATCCACACACAGTAAATGCTCCACTACTCCCTCCATGTGGCCTGTTCCCTCTGGGCCATGGTGGCCTTTTTCAACACTATTATATTTAAAGAAAAGCCCAAGAACAAGTACTGGGGGGAAAAACCCTTCAGGAATCTACTAAGAAACTTAAAGCATTTTCTGCTGAGCAAACAGAAATACCTTATGCTGCATCTGCTTCTGCCCCTGTCCTCACTCAGGAGGGCCTGGGAAGGGTGATCTGAGGAGGGTTTGAAACTGCTGATTGGAATTTGAAAGGAGTAGCAGCATAACAGTCCAGAGTCTGCAGACATTGGCAGTGGGAGCCAGGAAAGGCAGCTTGAGGTGAAGCTCACAGCCTGGCCTTGGAGGTCTGAGAGTGCTGCTCTACCCTCCCTTTGGCTGCAGGCTCTTTTCTAGCACTGTCAGGGTGGATCTCATTGCCACCCCTTCATCTTCACCTCCAGTCAGGGCTGGGGTTCTTTGCTCTGCCCTGGTTCACCTCACGCCACAGACAACACGTGCTTTGACCAGAACTTGAATAAAACAGGTTTTGAGCAAAGGAACTGCCTGATCGCTTGGTCCATCCAATCTTTGGCCTCCAAGGCTGCCTCACAGCGTGGCTGGATTGTTAGAGGTGGGTGACTGTCCCTGGAGAGGAACACCCCATACTGGACACCCAACAGCATGAGCTACCAAGCAGGGAAATCAAGTGTCACCTCTACAAGGAGTCTCATCTCACCTCAAATTCCTGGAAAAAAGCATGGCTGGCACTTGCTGTCTTCATCTCATAGTACTGCTTGAAGTTCTGCAGGAGAACTGGCCGGTGGACATTCCTGCAGGAAATGAAGTCCAGAGGAAAACCTGCCTTAGCTCTGGGAAGTCTGGCTGGCCAGTCAGGTGCACAGAGGCAGCCCAGCCCTGAGACCTGTGGTACCCAGGGATGGCTCATAGCCCAGGGAAGAGGGTCCAGCAGTCTAAATATGGGGAAGGATTTTGGGGTGATGAGGATATTCTTCCATTGCAGAAGACTCAGGGAGGAGGTGTGGACAGTGCATGGACTGGGAATGGAGGTGGGCAACAAACACTGCACTTGGGAAAGACTGATTTATGAAATAACTGAAGGAGAGGAGACAGCTGGATTTGTCCTGAGTCCAAGCATGAAAAAGGAAGTAGGTGAAGGACTGTGGGAACTGCAGTAAGGACACACAGAGGGCAGACTCCAGCACTCACCTCAAGCTATAGGTCACCATTTCCTGGGGCAGGCTGCTCTTCATGGTTCTAGAATGAAAACACAGGAGCTGTTACTTTGCCCTGCAGCACAGGGATGATGCCATGAAGGTCTGTGTGCCACTGGTTGATGGAGCTCATGGCAGCCATGCCATGCATGGGCACTTCCCCTCTCCTCTCTGCCTTTGGCTTCTGAGCTTGCCAGGCACAACTCCACCAGCCCACATCCTGGTTTGTCTAAATGGGTTTTTAAACCCTCTCCATGCTCTCCTCCTGGCTTGACACTGAAGGTTGGGTCTCTCAGCCTGCACTCAGCAGGTAGGACATGGCTCATGCTCACCTCTTTGCTCTGAGCTGTCTCCAGTAAACCACGGCAAAAATAGCTGCAAGTGTCAGGAGAAACCCCACAATGATTCCAGCGATTATTGGCATTGAGAGGGGAGTTGTATCTACACCAGATCCAGCAGCTGGAATTACACAGAGAGAGTACAGATAGAAGTGAGTCAGTAAAGAAGATTTTTACAATAAGGGTGATGAGGCTCTGGCACACGTTGCCCTGCAAAGCTGTGGCTGTCCCATCCCTGGAAGTGTCCAAAGCCAGGCTGGAGCAACCTGGGATAGTGAAAGGTGTCCCTGCCCATGGCAGAAGGTGGGATGAGATGAGGTTTAAGGTCCCTATCACCCCAAACCATTCCATGGTTCTGTGATATATGGCTACATTTATTCTGTTTATTATATTTGCTACAGTCTATGAGCTCCCTCTGTGTGGGCACTGTCAGGGTGTTCATTGCTTCTAATCCTCACAGGCAGGTAGGGAAGATGCCATTCTCCATCTTACCTGAGAACATGGTGAATGTCACTGCAGGGGCCACTGGGTCATATTTGGTGAATGCAGCAATGCTGAACCTGGGAAGAAGCAGAATCCTGTGTCAGGGGCAGCCTGAGCCAAGCACAGCACCCAGAACACAGCAGGGAGGACCTGGGGGGCAGGACCACTGCCTGAAATGCTGAATTGGAACAAGCTGATTGTCTGTTATGAATGTAGGGGATGTGTGGAAATGGTCTTTCCTCCCCTTTCTGCCTCTTGTACAAGTTTGTTGCACTTGGGAGAACATGAGAAAATGTCCAGGAAGCACAAATGGGAAGCAGCTCTCCTCTGAAGGGTTATCTGCAGAGACAAGTGTCTGGTCTCTTCTAGGACACAAATCAGGAAAAATACTTAGTTCATGTCAACTGATTAACTGGGGTGACTGGAAGGAGCTGAGCTCTGTTTGAAACGGGCACCCCAGCTGGGAGGGCTGAGCCCTGACCCAGATCCTTCCTTACACACTCAGAAGTGGCTGGTACATCCTCTTGCCTGTGCAGGTCTGCCCCTCACCCCCCTCCTGGCAGTGGGCACATCAATCCCCACAGCTCTGTAGATCTGACTTCCGTCTGAGCAGGTGCCTTGGAAGGGCAGGTTTTCTTGTGCACTAAATGCAAGCCAAGGCTTTCAAAGGTAGCTTTGGATTTCAGCAGCCAAGAGGCTGCAGAGCTGTGTGTGGGTCCCCTCTGGCAGCACCCAGCACCCAGCTGCCAGGGCACAGACCTCCTTGGAAAGTGAGCCTGCAGATGCCATGGAATGAAATATGAGGGCTTGTGGTTAAAGAACTCACTGAAAGACATGAAACAAGGTAGGAATTTCTGAGTGGAGATGGGCTGTCAGCTTTTCACCACCCTCAGAATCATTAATCAGGAGAGCAGCACAGTCTGCTGAGGATATTCAGGTATTTAGGTTGGGTGTTGCATGTACTGAGAATATTTAGGTTGGCTATTTCGGATATTTAGGTTGAGTGCTGTTTGTAATAAGGACACTTAGGTTGTTCAGGGCAGCCAGACTGAAAGATAACTGTGAAGATTTGCAAAAGGATCTTGTAGTCCTGAGCAACTGGACAGTTAAGTACATGTTAGTGACTCATGGTAGGTGGAATAGTGACAGCCTGATGGCCCTGAGTGAGCTGCTCCTCCACAGGAGGTCCATGTTGGAGTGAAAATTGGGAAGCAGGGAGGGCAAGTGTAGAGCCTCAGCCTGGCTTGGCAGTGCCTGGGTGTGGTTGTGCTGTTGTTTAGGTCCCTTTGAGGCTGTTGACAGACTTAGTCTGAGGTTTGTGCCCAGCTGTCCCCTCTCCAACCCCAGCTATCCCCTCTCTGTCCCCCCAGACCTGAGGCTGAAGGGTGGAGCAGTAAGTCCTGCCCTCTCACCTGTACTGTTTGTTGGCTTTCAGCTTCCCATTGCACGTTGCCCTGGCCTGGCCACACTCCTCTGTTCCCACTGGCACTCGCCAGATGTCGGGGGAGCTCCTCTGGTGGAAGGGATTGGGGATGAGCACTGCCAGGTAGGAGTCCTCTCTACCATAATAGTGGTCGTACCACGTGCTGGACATGATCTGCTGGGTGGGCCTCAGCACTGGAGGGGAACATAGAGGGTGACATTGGGAGTCCCAAAGTGACATCCATGGGACCTGCTGCCCTCCAGGGAGCCACCACAGACTGGGATGGGCAGGGACGCTTACATGAGTCATTGGTGGTAGCAATGACACCATAATACTCGATCTGGCCGTTCTCCTCGCTGAACAGGTCGGGTGAAATGATGACTGTGGAGCTGGACTCCACCTGGAAGAGCTCTGCACGCAGCGGTGGGGGCAAGGCTGCAAGAGGAACCAGCAAGCACAGCCTGTTAGTGTGTCCCAGCTTCCACAGTCCCACCACACATTGCTCAGCCTGTGCCAGAGCCCCAAACTACTGCAGGTCAGCACAGGACCACGTGGGGCTCACAGGCACCTCAAAGAGTCCCCAGGTCTAATTTGCAGCACTGGGTGTCTTCTCCTGGGTTGTGGGAAAGAAGTAGACTCACCCTCCACTGCTGTGCTGCAGAGCAGAGTCACAGCCTGGCTCCTCAGTGTGTTCATGCCCACGGTGCTGACAACGATTTGGTAGGAGGAGTTGGGCTCCAGCCCCTCCAGGCTGGCCTCGCTTGCAGGGATGCTCATGACGTACTTGGAGGTGGGAGATCCATCAGAGAGTCTCTCTGTCACCACCTCATAAGCCATCACATCTCCAGGAGAGCTTGTCCAGTTCAGGTAAAGGCTCCTTGGCTGTGATAGGCATTGCACATCCTCCACTGGGTTTGGCTCTGCAAAGGAGACAGGGCAGGGTCTGAACTCATTGGGTCAGAGAAATCCCAACTTCTGCCCCAGTGCCAACCCAGACCCACACTGGTATCTGCTCCCAAGGTCAGTGAGAGGAGTAGAACTGGACACCTGCAACCTGTGAGCCTGCTGTGCCATGGGTCACAGAACAGTGTGAATGGGTCAGGGCCTGAGCTGTTGTCTTGCAGAAGTCAACCAGTGGAGATCTCTGCAAAGTCTGTTTTGCCTCACAGGTAGCCAGGACATGGGAGATCTCTGTGATGGGGCTAGCTTAGGGAACCCATGGCTACCAGAAGGTCACCTTGCTGGCTATCCTTATCTCCCACCATAAACACTTCCCATACCTCTGTTGGCACCCAAGGCCTGATCCAGTCTTGAGGCCACCCCCCTGTTTCTCCCCCTTCCAGCCTGCCCTGCTCCCTCCCCACGGCAACATGTACCCACCCACTGGCACTGCCAAGGGCTTGGTGCTGCTCCAGTATGGCCCGGCCACACAGCTCAAGGACACAGAGTAGTTCCTGCCTGGGATCAGCCCCTGGAGGAGGTGCTGGACTTGCCCTCTGCCCAGGGAGTGCCGCCAGGGCAACGAGCCATTCCGAGGGTCCCGCAGCCACAGCTGGCAGTCGTCCTGCTGTCCAGACACACTGCCCCAGGAGACAAGCATCGTGTTGTTCCCTTCAGCCACCGCTGAGAGATTCTGGGGAACTGAGGGGGCTACAAGGAAAACCACACCAGGGAGAGTTACTGGCCTGCATGTGCTCTCCTCCATCCTACAGATACACAAGCAGGAGATGAGTGACACACAAGGGGACTCCACGTGCTCAGTGATAACATTCCTGCTGCTACTGGTTGCCAGAAATGATGTTTAAATGGCAGCTGGAGGACATGCAGAGTGAGGAGTGTGAGGGGATGGGTTCTTCCTCCAGCTAATTAGCAAGTTTCATTAGAGACTTGCCCAAAGGGCTCTGCACATGACTCCCAGCACTCTGCCAGGGGATGGCTGAGCGTGGGAGCAGGGACCGCTGGATTCCCCAAGCAAAGTGCAGGGACTGTGGGGACAAGCACATGAAAAGGCTTATTGTGCTTATCTGCAATTTCCACATTCCTTAAAAACAAAAAAAATTGCCCATCCTCCCTTGATTCCCAATGCCAGAAATTTTCTGAGTGCTTGGGAGAAAGGCAATGTGGAGTGTACCCCCTGGCTGTGAGGTCTCGTGGTCTCCTAGGCTCTGGGAGCAGCTGTACTGCAATGGGAGCCCATGCTCTTTTTCAACCACCCATGCCCAGAGGAGCCAGTGGGGTCACAGGCCAGAGTGTGCCTCCTGAAACAGCAGTCACAGCTGCCAGTCTCTCTGCCTGGCTCTCCCCTCCACCAGGGCCTTGCCCAGCCCGAGATCCCACTCTGTGGTGGTATATCCCATCCCATCCCATCCTGTTCCACCACTGGAAATATTCAAGGTCAGATCAGATGGTTCTTTGAGCAACCTGGCCTAGGTGAAGATGTCCCTGCCAGAGCAAGGGGATTGGACTAAATGGCCTTTAAAAAGTCCCTTCCAACCCAAACCATCCTCTGATCCTACCTGCAGTTCCCAGGCAGCAGTCCTGGCCATCTCCCTGCCCCTTCCCACTCTAGGTGCTGAGCCCATCCAGCTGGGAAGGCCGAGCCTTGTGCATGATGCAGGACCTCTGGCTTTGACACTTACTTGTCCAGTCACTGATGTTCCCTGCAGAGGCTGTGTAGGGCCCTGCCACAGACATCACTTCCAGCAGGTATTTGTGTCCTGGAGCCAGGCCAGAAAAGGTGAATTTGCTGGTGCCTTTCCCAACAGAGACATTGGCTGCCAAGATACCTGATCCTGAATGGTACAGGAGGAGCCTGTAACTGTCTTGCCCTTGGGGTTCAGCTCTCCAGGATGTGCTCAGCCTGTTGGGATACCCCTGGTTCGTCATGTACACGTTACGGGGTGCCAAGGGGTCTGGAGAGACAGGATGGAGACACATCAGCAAAAGGCTGAGGACATTGCCTGGGTCTCTTGGCAGTGCCATCAGAAGGGATGCCCCACACTGGACAGGGCAGTCAGCCTCGGCTGTGTGGCTGCACCCACCAGCCTGGAGGCAGCTCAAAGCTTCTGTAAGCTTCTCTGTGCCTGTCTGAGCAGGCACAGCCCTGTCCCAGCTGGGGAGGGCTGAGGAGGGAACACTCAGCCAGCTACAGGAGAGGGGAAGGTGAATGCCCCATCTGATGCTCACTCCTTTGTGTCTCTCCCCTGCAGGATGGCTCTGGAGCTCCAGCTGCCCTCACCCAGGATGGTGAAGCTGGTGATGAGTTTGACCAGAGCTCTGCTCACTGCCATGGCACTGACATGCCCCAGGTCAGTGTTCTTTGCCATGAGCTTTCATGACTGCTCAGCAAGGCACACATCCCTCAAACAGGGTACTCACATGTCCAGTTGCTGACATTCCCCGCGGGTGTCCTGAAGGACCCAGCCACGGATGCCACCTCCAGTATGTATTTGCTTCCTGGGGCCAGTCCCCTGAAGGTGAAGTTGTGGGTGTCTCTGCCAAGCGAGGCTGTGGCTGCCACGGTGCCCAGCTGGGCGTGGTACAGGGTCAGGGTGTAGCTGTCCCGGCCCCCAGGCGCGGTCCCCCAGCCTGCGCTCAGCCTGTCGGGGTGCCCCGTGCTCAGCAGGTGCACAGCAGTGGGGGGCAATGGACCTGGGGAGCCACCAGAGCTGAGGTTAGGGATGGGACCCCGTGCAGGAGGAAACAAGCACTTGATGGGACATTGTGCAGAAGCACAAGTGCTCCCTGAGGGCAAGGACTCAGAGATCCCTTCAGGCACATGCCTCCTCATCTTCACTTTATAGAATCATAGAATCAGTTGGGTTGGAAAAGACCTCAGAGATTATCAAGTCCAACCCTTAATCCAACCCCACTTTGATTGCTAGATCATGGCACTGAGTGCCACGTCCAGTCTCACCTTAAAACCCTCCAGGGTTGGAGAATCCACCCCCTCCCTGGGCAGCCCATTCCAATGCCTGAGCACTCTCTCTGGAAAGAATTTCTTCCTGATATCCAACCTAAACCTCCCCTGGCAGAGCTTAAGCCTGTGCCCTCTTGTCCTACTGTTGGTTGCCTGAGAGAAGAGACCAATCCCCACCTGGCTACAACATCCTTCCAGGTAGTTAGTTCTCTGAGTTCTCTTTTCTGTCCTCCTCATCCTCACTAAGTTCTCTTTTCTGTCCCCCTCATCCTCACCAAGTTCTCTTTTCTGTCCCCATCCCACCTCAGCTTTAACAATGCTCACCCTTACTGGTCCCTCATAAGCCAACCCTTCCTCACCCAGGTCACCCTCACCCCCCAGCCTGGCAGGAATGCCTTCAGCCCTGCTGTGTGCACACCTGTGCTCCCACACCCAGCTGGAGTGCAGGGCCCAGGCAGTGCTGGCACAGCCTCTGTACTCTGCCCAGCCCTCAAATCTTTCTGGGTGGGGAAAAGTGCTGGATTAGCCCATCTCCAGAGCCAAGACCCATTCTCCTGGGAGGACTGTGGAGTGGCTTCTTGTACTGCACTGACTCATTTCATGAACCTTTATGGTAACATGGTTTCTACCTGCTGGAGACTCACTGAGTGCCTTGTGTGCAGGTAGAGTACAGGTCACCTGCACACTGCTGTGCTCCTGTGCACAGGGAGATGGGTGAGCACAGGCAGGGGATGTCTGTCCCTGCACGGGCACAGCTGGCCAGCCCTGTGTGTCATCACCATGTCAAGCCTATATCATCAGCTTGTACAAGTCCACAGCTGAACACCCACGTGCCATAAGAGTAACAGTGTGCCACTGCTCTGACTGCTGTGTGTCACACCTGTGCACATCTCCAAAGCCACCAGGTCCCCAGTGAACCTCCCAGCTCTCCTATGCACCACACAACAGTGTAACATCTCCCACCCCTCTGCAGAGGATGCTGCTCCAGTCACTCACGTGTCCAGCCACTGAGTTTGGGTGCTGCTGCCTGGTACAGTCCAGCTGTGGCACTGGCTTCCAGGGAGTACTCATGTCCTGGGGCCAGTCCCGTGAAGGTGAAATTGTGGGTGTCTCTCCTGAGTGAGACTGTAGCTGCCACAGTGCCCAGCAGTGCGTGGTACAGGGTCAGTGTGTACCTATCTCTGCCCCCAGCTGCGGCTGCCCAGGCCACGCTCAGCCTGTCAGGGTGCCCCATGCTCAGCCAGTGCACAGTGGCTGGGGGCATCGGACCTGGGGAGGAAACACAAGTCACTGCCAGGAGCCACATCTGGGCTGAGGGAAAGGAAATACTCCATGTTTGTGCCAAGCCTCTGCTGCAGGAGCTGGGTCAGCTCTGTGAGGTCCCACAAGCTGGCTGTGCCCTTGACTCTGTGACAGATGCCTCCTCCCTGGCAGCTGTCTTAGACTGGACTGCTGTGGGTGGCTACCAGGGATGGGGGTGGCACAGGATCATGGGGAGACTCCTCATGCTGCATCCAGCAGGGAATAAGCACTGGGTGCTTGCATGGAGGAAGGCAGGAGGGCTCACCAGTGTAGCCTCTGACTGAACTGTGTAGGGGAGGTCTGGTGAAGTCTGCAAGGAGAGCATCACACTCACGTGTGCAGTGGGTGAGGTTGGCAGTGCTGGCGTGGAAAGGCCCCGCTGTGGCCCTCACTGCCACACTGTAGAGGGTGCCAGGGCTCAGGCTCCTGAAGATGTGACTCCTGGCATCGCTGCCCAGCACCGTGTGCCCAACGTGAGTGCCAGAGGCTGCGTCATAGACATCCACCACGAAGCCTTCTGCCCCTCGCCCTGCTGCTGCCCAGGAGGCCCACAGTGCCGAGGCCGAGGGGCTGCCCAGGGTGAGGTTGGCAGGGGCCAAGGGATCTGGAAAGCAACAGAGAGACAGTCAGCCCTTGTGTGCCACCACTTGTGCCCAGCGCTGAGAGCTGACTGTTCTGCCTTGGGTTCTTCCTGCTACAGCAGTGCTGGGCTCAAGCTCCCAGCACCCACCAGGCAGAGATCCTCTGGAGAGAAGCCCGGGCACAAACAGGCAGGCAGGGCACATGGCTCTGAGTGCAGCATCCCTGGGGTCTGCAGCTGGATGTGACAGGGGAGAGACCCTGAGCCTCTGAGGTGGATGGGGGGATTGGCTCTGAGTCAGGGGTGGAACAAGGACAGTGAGCAGAAGGGTGAAACCATTACCCAGAAGCTGTGGGCACAGTGTGAATGGTTTGGGATGGGAAAGGTGGCATTGAGTGCTCTGGAAAGCACAGGGGGAGGCTCTGGGGCACAGTGGGGATGGTTTGGTTGGGGAAGATGGTGGTGGGTGCCCTGCAAGGACCAGGTGGAGGGAGGCTCTGGGGCACACTGGGGCACTGTGCCTAACCCAACCAATGAGACTCACGTGTCCATTGGGTGACATTGATGGAAGAGGCTTCTAACGAGCCTTTCACAGCAGTGACCTGTACAGCAAACCTGCTGCCTGCCTCCAGCTGGGTCCAGGTTACGTTCTGGGCATCTGGACTCAAGGTCTGGACCTGAACCCTGCTCTGGGTGCTGAGGCTATACAGAGTAACGTGGTAGTGGTCCCTCTTGCCAGGGGGCTTGTTCCAGGATGTGTAAAGCTCTGAAGAGCTGCCTGGGTTTGTAAGGCTCAGGTTTGTCGGTGCAGCAGGAACTGTGAGGAAAAACAGACACAAGCTGGAGAGAAAAGATCCAGTTCTAAGAGGCTGTGAGACACAGGATGTGACTACAGTCCAGCTTCACCAGGAAGCAGGCCAGGGTGCCCTCCTCTCTCCTCTCCCCTCTCCTCCCATTGCTTCCTCTCCCTGGGTGCCAAAATTGATCTCATGACACTCCAGAGCTCCTCTCAGTGCTCCCACCCCCACCACTCGTTGGTGACATGGATCCTGACCTGTGCAGCTGGTGACATTCTTGGGGAGGGAGCGGTAGGGTCCAGCCACTGCCCAGATTCCCACAAGGTAGCACGTTCCTGGTTCCAGCTGTGGCACAGTGACATTGGTGCTGTCCTTCCCTGCTTCCAGGTTCCTTGGCTGTGCAGAAGAGCCCTCCTCGAGCACACTGAGCAGGTATCCATCCCTCTGCCCAGGAGCAGCCTCCCAGTGCACAGCCAGAGCCCAGGCAGTACTGACAGGGCTGGCAGACAGGGAACGAGGAGGAAGTGGGACTGTGAGAGAGAAACAGGGTCACTAGGACAAACCTGGGCTGCTCAGGAGTGACTCTAGGTTGGGAATGAAGCTGGGAGCTAAAGGACTGTGGGCATCCTGGGCACTGTCTAAAGGCTGCTGAGAGCAGCAGGCTTCTCCCAGATCAAAGCTGCTTCCTGTGGCCCAGGTGACAACAGTGCATCACCAAAACAATCTGAGTCCCCCTTGTCCCAAAGACTCCCAGCATGACCCACTGGGCTGCTGGGCTCAGGACGAGGGATGGTCCCACAAAAGATCCAACACCTTGAGTAGGAGACCCTCACCAGTGGGGTTGCAGGGACACAGGCTCAGAGATCTACTGCAGAACAGCCCTGGCACCATCCTTGTGGTCCCAAACCCTTGCCAGGTCAAAGCCAGGCTGGATGCCAGAGGTGGAGAGGGAATAGGAACAGGGGAGCTGTATTTCTACCAGTGTAGCCAATGGCAGTCTGAGAGGAGATGCGATGAGGCCCAGCCTGAGAAATGATCTCCACGCGGTAGCGGGACCCTGGCACCAGCCCCTCCAGGTCGAGCTGGGTGACTCCACGGGGCACTGACACGTTCCTGATGATGGACAGGGACTCAGCCACTGAGAGCTGCACCAGGTGGTCTCTGCCACCGCCAGACTCCACCCAGGTCACGTGCAGCTCCTGGGGTGTCCGACCAGGCTGCACGCTCACATTAGCCAGAGACAGTGGATCTGGAGGAAAGCACAGCATGAGATCCGTGAGATGGTGGAGGAGCCATCTGAAGAAGCAAGGGCACAGCCTGCACCTCTGCACAGGGCTGAAGGAGAAGCGGCGGCAGCTGACTGCCAGCTCTCCTGTTCTCCTGGGGTGTGTAACCTGCCTGTACATGTCCCCAGGGTGCTACTAGCAGGTAGGTACTGATAGCACTCAGCTCCCAGTGGGCTGCTTTGCTCCATGGACAGGGAGCAGCAAGGCCATACAGGTCTCTGGGCTTCCCCTCTCACATCCCTCTCCCAGCAGTCCCCAGCTGGCCTTGAGGTCACCACTGGTCTAGGCAGAAGGTTCAGCTTGACTGGGGGAAACCTAAGCTGGGGAAAAGGGTCTTTTGGGGCCCAACAGCCAGTGCACAGCACCTAACCTATGACACATGCTCTGATTCCCAGGACAGGGAGAACACAGGTCTCAGTGAAGCCCTCCCTCCACTCAGACAAGTCCCTGCCACTGCTAGTCCTGCAGGCAGTGCCAGGATGTCCCATCCCTGCAGGAGACTGAGGATACTTGTCACTCACATGTCCACTCAGTGGCAAAGTGTGATGAGGATCTGTATGGGCCACTGAGGACGGTCACCTTCAGGAAGTACTGAGTGCCAGGGGACAGCCCCAGGAACGTGAAGTTGTGGGTGTTTGGCCCCACTGAGATGTTCCTCTGTGCTGCATGGCTCTTGCTGTAGAGCTGGAGGTGGAACTGGTCCACATCACCAGCAGCCTTGTCCCAGAAGGCTGAGAGCCCCAGTGGGCGCCGGGTGTTGGTCAGGGTCACACCAGCTGGAGCCAGGGGGTCTGAGAGAGAAGAGACACCCAGGCAGTGAGGAGTGGTTGTGGTGTGGAGTGGAGGCTGCACGCACTTGTCCTGGCCAACCTCCACTGCCTGCACATGGTGGGGTTAGGTCAGGAATCAACCCCGGCATATCAAACCCCAGAGCAACCAGAGCTCCTGCTCCTCTGCAAACACAGAAGCAGGTCCCCACCTTCCCCCTGGGTGACATTTGGAAATGTCTTCTGTTCAGTGATGGGTTCCTCCTGCACTGCAAACCCTTTCATGTCCAACATGGATCCATGTGGCTCCAGTTGTCCTCTCACTCTGCCTGGCCATACACCCCTGCCCCTGGTTCCCCACCTCCCCACACATGGCTCACCCTCTTGTGGGCAGGCCATGGTTGCAATTTGCAGTCACACTCACATGTCCAGTCTGTGGCTGATTGCACAGGGGATCTGTAAGGTCCAGCCATAGCAGCCACCTCCAGTGTGTACTGTCGCCCAGGGACCAGGCCCTCCAAGGTGACATTCGTCCAATCATTCCCCACAGTCACATTCCTGACCCACTTCTGGGACTTGGTTTCCAAGAGGGTCCCTGTGTAGCCAGTGCTTCCAGAGGAAGCTGCTCTCCAGGAGGCTTGCAGAGAAGTGCTGTGACCCCCATTGCTGAGGGTCAGCTGCTCAGGGGGCAGAGGGTCTAGAAAGGAAAGGTCTGGAGTCACCTGGCAGAAGAGTAACCCCAAATGTGCTGGGGCAGGAGCCCCTTCCATGGGAAAACCCACATCCAAGTGCTTTGACTACTGTGACCCCTGCTGACACCCACCTACCAGTTTGGCAGGGACTGGGCCAGTACAGAGTTCAGACTGGCACAGAGAGAGGACTGCTGGGTGGTAGAGAGGTGGCTCAAGGCAGAGGCAGCCTGAGCAGTGCCACAGGAGGGTGGGCCAAGGAGGAGGGTGAGGAGAGCACTGGGCTCTGCTGACCCCTGTGTCTGGTGATTGGGAAACAGAGCAGGGCCAGACACATTGAGCAGCAGCTTTGCCTCATCCTGAGCCTTTTGCCCAGTTATTGGATGAAGCTGTAGAAGACACATGGTGTCACGTGCCTTGAGGCTCAACATCATGGGGAAGGGCAAGATCCAGTGGGAACGTGGGAGCTGTGGCACTCACATGTCCAGTTGGAGATGCGCTGGGGTGAAGATGTGTAGGGGCCAGCCACGGTGCTGACCTCAAAGGTGTAGAGGGTCCCGGGGTGGAGGCCCTCGTAGGTGAAGCTGGTGACACCCCTGAGCAAGGAGCTGTTCTTCACAGGGTGCTCTGCAGGGCTGAGGGCCAGCAGATAGCCCTCCCCCATGGCCTCCTCCCAGCTGGCCAGCAGGCTGTGGGGGCTGCCCTGGCTGGACAGGCTCACAGCAGATGGTGCCAGTGGCTCTGCAAGGGACAAGGACAGCACAGCACAGGGCAGTGCATCAGGCAGGCAGATTGCTTTCACAAGAATTTTTTGCTTTTTAGACCCCTAGGTGACCCTGTCTTGGCAGGTGGGTTGGTCTAGATGATCTCCAGAGACCCCTTTCAGCTCTAACATTTATGTGATTCTGTGACACTGCAGCTGTCTCCAACCCATACAGGACCAACTGGTGCTGCAGAAGTAGCTCTCAGTGCCCCCAGCACCATGGGCTGGGTGGGTGCCTCCCTACACTATATACAGCTCCAATTGTCCCTTCCCAGGGTGACAGCTCTGGGACAGCACCAGCTGTGGCTCCACAAGTCACCCAGGAGGGACTGGGCACAGGGACATGCTGGTCTGGGGGGCTGGTGGTGCTTCCCTGCCCATCCTCACATCTAGCTGTGGTGAGGGAAAGAGGAGAAGCTGCCTGGAACCTTCTGAACCCGAGTCCAGAGGCTACTGAGCAGGATCTGCTCTTGATTCGTGCCCGACACTTGCTGCCCCAAGCCTACCCACGACCTCTGAGCCCACCTTCACCAGGAACTGTGGGGAGGCAGATTTTGCTGCTCTGACTCACAACTTACTCTTGAGGTGCCACAGGTGCACAGCCCTGTCCCTGCTGCAATCCCCCTCCTCATCCCCAGCCTCCCTCCAGGCACCAGCCCTTCCATCAGGCAGCAGGAATGGCCTCAAAGGACATGCATGGGCTTTCCACTCACCTGTCCAGGCTGCTGAACTCCAGGCTGATGCCTGGTATGGCCCTGCCACCACTGTCACCTGGACAGAGTACTGCTTGCCAGGGCTCAGTCCATGGAAGGTGACATGACCATTGTCCCCACCGACGGAAATGTTCCTTGTTGGAACACCATCCTCTCCCTCTCGCAGTGTCACCAGGTAGAAGTCCCTGTGTCCCATGGGGATGCTCCAGAGAGCCTGCAGGGAGCTCTGCTCATCTGCTCTGCTCAGGGTCACATTGTCAGGGCTCAAGGGGTCTGGAAGGGAATAGAATCATGTGCATCAGGATTATTCCTTGCAGGGTTACATCCAGCCTGAGTCACCCTTTTGGAGCACATCATCCCTACTCCCCAGCACAAGCATTCCTGGACTAGCAAAATCCAGACAAAGCTGGCAAACTTGCTGGGAAATTCCTAAAAGTCCCTTTCCACTCCATTCACATCCTGCCATGATCTTGCTGATATTCACAGGAACTGGCCTAGACTGAACTTCTGGCCACATGCCCCTGGCTCATGCATCTGGCACGGGGGAATTTTGTTCAGTGGAGTAGGTCAGAGCTGCAGACAGCAAAGGCAGGATCAGCCTCACTTCATAGCAGAAACAACCAACTGTGGAGGTCTTCCAAAATCCCAGCTGCAGAGTAAGTAGGGAGTAGGCTCCAGCTTTCCAGATTGGCAGCTGGAACAGGAAAGAGCTGAGACTTGACACCTGGTGGCACCCAGGTCTACCCAGCATACAGCTGACCACGGTCTTGCCAGGGCCAGGACGAGTCACTGGCCACAGCAGCTCTGAGTCTGCAGCTTGGCACCTCCACCGTTTGAGGGCCAGCACTTCCTTGGCATTTGGCATGAATCTGCTCTGCCTGGGAGGCTGGACTTTCCCTCTCCATTTCCCCTCTGGTTTTCCTGGGAACATCTGGGATAGCAAGTCTGGGAATGGAATTGTTTGCAGTGCTTTGGACATGGTGTTGGCAGCAAACCTGAGCTGTGATGGTGGAACTTCCCCTCTCTCAGGACCCTCATCAGCCTGAGGACAGCAGGGAGGAGGATGGGGGAATGGTGGAATAGCAGGGTCTGGGAGGGCTGCCCTCAGTGTTTTGACTTGCCAGAGGCTCCCTGGCTTCCTGGGCTGTGTTTGCACAGCACCCAGCAGGTTGGTAACATCCACCAGGATGAGGTTATCAGGTGCTACCAAAACGTGCTTTTGATAGCAATCAAAGAGCACCAAAAAGCCATTTAATAGAATCATTAGATCATGAAATGGTTTGGTTTGGAAGGGATCTTAAAGATCATACCGTTCCACCCTCTGACATGGGCAGGGACACCTTCCACTAGATCAGTGGCACCCAGGATGAAGCAGGCCAGCACTGGGAATCCACCTGCTGAAGGGATTCACTGGTCCCAGTACTGCAGTGTCCCAGAGCTGGGTCCTGGGGTGGCTTTTGGCCAGGTCCAAGCAGAATTGCCCTGTGCACCCAGGGCACTGGAAGGAGACCTTTGGATTCAGAGGCAGGGAGAAAGCCAGGGCCACCAAGGTCCTCCCCTGTCCCTGGCCATCATACTCACATGTCCAGGCAGTGGCATTGGGTCCCACTACAGTGTAGGACCCAGCTGTGGCACTGAGCCCCAGCCAGTAGTGGGTGCCAGGGTGGAGATGCTGGAAGGTATAGCTGGTGAGGCCCCTCCTGGCTGACAGGGTTGTGGTGACCGACTGGGTGAGGAGGTTACGGAGTTCAAGGTGCAGCCAGGCAGCCCCTGCAGCACCTGCCCAGGAGGCCATGAGACTGGTGCTGGAGCCTGGGCTGAGCCTCAGCTGGGTGGGCATGGAGGGAGCTGAGGGGAAGAGCAGGAGACAGCAAAGTTCAGTACTGGGGGTCCCTGAACCCTCCTTTCTCCCCAGGGTGAAGCCAGCATGGGGGCTGAAGGTCTGGCAGGGGTCTGCTGAGGCATGTCCTCCTCGTGTCCCCACCAGGTGGGCCTGGGGGCTCTTGGTGTCCCTCCAGACTGTCATGCTCTTTCAGGCTGCAGGGCAGAGGGAGTGGCAGCCTGGGTAATGCAGCACTCCTGCAGCTCTCAGGAGCCAAGAGTGCCAGGATGCCCAGACTGCCCCTGTCCTTTGGGAACACACAAACCCACGCTGTGGGAGCTGCAAGGCAGGCCCAATGTGCAAAGTTTTCCCCTTGGCCCAGGCAATGGGGATGTGAAACACTGCCACCTGTTGCCATCCTACACAAGCCTGGAGACCTTCTGCCCATCCCTGCCAGCCCAGCAAGCACATGCACTGCACACTCCTGCCTTCCTCCCACCCTTTCCCCCTTGGGAGGGCACACCCATCACTCCCTACCTGTCCACTGGTGGACACTGGTGCTGGCCTGGCTGGACCCAGCCAGTGTGCTGACCTTCAGGGCGTACTCGCTGCCAGCCTGCAACCCGTTGAACAGGAAGGTGAAGGCGCTGGGCAGGAGGGACAAGTTCCTCACCAGAGCCTGGGAGTCACTGTGGTAGAGCGCCAGGCTGTAGCCATCACGCTGCCCAGGGCCATGTGCCCAGGCTGCCCGCAGAGATGCCGAGCTCCCGCCGCTGCTCAGGCTCAGGTTGCGGACGGGTGATGGACCTGCATCAGACATGGCACAGGCAAGTGTTGGCTGATGGCCTGGGAATGCCTGAGCTGCTCACAGGCTGGTGGAACATTGGCCTGTGCCTGGTGAGGTCCTGCCAGCCAGTTCCACAGGGCCCAGTCAGAGAATCATGGAATGGTTTGAGTTGGAAGGGATCTTAAAGATCATCTCATTCCAGCCCCTTCCTGCCATGGGCAGGGACACCTTCCACTATCCCAGGTTGCTCCAAGCCCTGTCCAGCCTGACCTCAGACACTTCCAGGGACACCTTCCTGGAAGATACAGCATAAACCCTGCCCATGCAAGGTTGCAGGGACAGGACTCTTCCTCCACAAGGATGAGGGAATGACCCCTGGGCTCTGGGGACCACGGAAGGACCCTGGTTCTCATGGAAGTGAGGAAAAGTCTGAGCTCCCCATGAACTTGTAGGATTTCCAACAGACCTGGACATGGCACACTCCAAAGCAGCACTGAGACTGGTAGGAGCACTGAGACTCTCTGCAGTCCCTGTGGAGCCCTTACTTGTCTGTGCTGTGATGGTCTGGCTGATGGTTTCCATGCAGGCCAGCGTGGCTGTCACCTCGATCTCATAGTGTGTGCCTGGGGTCAGCCCGTGGAACCAGAAGCTGGTGGCGTTGGGTCCAGCAGACACATTCTGCAGTGGCATGCCTGACCCCAAGGAGGAGAGGGCGAGCCAGTATCCCTTGGCACCTTCCTCTGGCTCATCCCAGGACAGAAGGAGGGAGTCTGAGCGGCCGTGGTCACTCACGCTGACATTCAGGAGGGTGCCTGCAGAGGTAAATCCAAAACTCTCAACAGTGGTGCTGGGTGCCAGCCTGCAGGACCAGCTCCCTGTCCACTCACCCTTGCTGGGGTACACCAGGCACCAGTCACCCCTGTAGGTGTTACCCTGCTTTGGTCAGGCTCCCTGGCACTGAGGGCTCTAAACAGCCTCTGGAAAACACAAGAATGCTCAGAAACCTCCATGGACTGAGTTCAGAGGAAGATGTGAAAGAGATGCTCCCAAGCATAGAGCATCTGCTCCACTGGAGAAAGTCCAGAAGGCTTCAAGTCATCATGTGTTTTGTCCAGAGACCCCTGGTTTAAGGCACAGAAATTCCCTGACTGGGTATAATCCATTGCTCACCAACTTGATTGGTTTGAGCCCCCCAAAAAGACATTGAAGGGGCTCTGGGTCCACAGAGAAGCAAGACAGTGGCCAGTGAGGGGGCAGGATAGATACTGGCAGGAGTGCCAATGTGCTCTTTGCAACAGTCTCTGCTTCTGTGTGGGGTCTGACAGAGGAGGAGACAAAAGCGTTTTTGGGGGGCATCCAGACACTGAGTGCCCCTGTCCTGCCCAGTGCAGAGGTGACATGGGAAGAGTGGGACACTGTGTACAAGGAAGCTCCATGGCCAGACTGGCCGTGCTGCAGCCATGAGCTCAGTGTGCTGGGGCTGAGGGATCTGTGGTATCCCTGTGTAGGGCATCTGGGGACAGGGAAGTGGCATACAGAGCTTGGCCTAATTGGTGGGTCAGTGGCCGAAACTGCTATTGAATCCCTGCCCTTCGAGCTGCTTAGGAACCAGCTACACAACAGGAGCCAGACAGAGCCTGTCTGTCGAGGCCAGGCTGGCAGCTGACCTGGGTAGGCTCCATCTCTGCCTCCCAATGCCTCCAGCAGATGGTCAGGCAAGTCCATCCCAAGCCTTGCTGGGAGTCACAGAATGACTTGACTTAGGTTGGAAAAGCCCTCTAAGGTCATCGAGTCCAACCATTTACTCAGCATTGCCAAGTCCAGCACCAACCCAAGTGCCATATCCATGAACTGCCTACTGCTTTCAGCCTTTGGGAAATGCCAGAAGAGCTCTATGTGCTAATAAGATATTTGTGTAATAATTAGCATTAAATTAAAATTTACGGTGTGCAACGTGTCATGACAGGCTTACATGGGGTCTGGCACAGCAAGAGAGCTTGAACCAAGCACAGCAACTGCCCATAGGTCATCCCAGGGGTGGCCTTTACACAGCCAGGGAGGAGCAGTGTGGGGTAAGCCCAGGGCAGGGGAACTTTTAGCACTGCTCAAAAGCAGGAGTTGGGCACATCCTTCCCATAGAGCTGAAGACTTTCAGAACTATGTTCAACTTCTCTGCCATGCAATGCTGTGGTTTGGAGCCTGCTGCAGTGTTGAGAGGTTCACTCAGCAGGTGAGGACAAAGGGACATCAGATGGACACAGATAGCAACACGTAGTGCTTCTGGGAAAGGCCTTCTCAGTGCCATCCCTGAACAGTCCAAGTCCAGACATAGGATCAGACTGCTCAGGAAGGGTTAGTTGAATGTAGCTGGGTGCCCACAGGTGAGGTATCTAGACCTGGGCCAGCTGGCCTGGGCTCCCCTCACTGTCAGCAGACACCCAGAGCACAGGGCACATCTGACCTCCTCCCTTGGGCAGCCCACCGGGCTGTGCCCTGCCCTGTGGAGTTCAAACAGGGATGGTTTGTCACTGCAGGCACTTTCTTATCTCATGAAGGTATGAGTTCTCCACCCACATTTCTCTGCTCCTCTTGAATTTCCACCAGCCTCATCACCTGCCTCCCTCTGTCACCTCCCTCACATCTGCAGCACAAATATA
The DNA here is from genome assembly GCA_013396695.1 of Sakesphorus luctuosus. Lineage (NCBI taxonomy): Eukaryota > Metazoa > Chordata > Aves > Passeriformes > Thamnophilidae > Sakesphorus > Sakesphorus luctuosus. The sequence goes on along the minus strand of VWZD01007949.1, from coordinate 29,405 downwards.
CCTGGAACAGGCAAGAGGCACTCTGTGACCCCAAGGCCTGTGACCCCAGCACTGTTTATGTCCCCACAGGTAAGCTCCACTAACCAAATCACAACCAGCCTCATCCAGGTACACCCTGTGCCCTGACAGGTGCCTGTGGATGACCAGGAAGAGTTCTCACTGGCACAGACTGGTGATATGTGGGCACTGTGCCAGCTCCAGACCCACAGCAGCTGTGGAGCTGCCTTATGGACTATGATCCTGCCTGGGCCACTGCAGGGGCTCTGAGCAGGGCACCTATGTCTGTGCTGTGCTGAACCCACCTGGTGCTCTGTGCAAGGAGAGAGCTTGGAGCCTTGCCCATCTCTCCCAGTGCCCCCAAGACAGCTGGTTGCTGGAGAGGGATGGGGCTGACTCTCCTCCTTCTCTAGCCATGATATGCAGCCTGTAATAAGCCTAAAGCAGAGTATTTACGAAGCTACTCTCAACTCCAAGAGTCCTGCCTAAGCACATCTGCTCATCTCTCTGCTCCAGACACCAGGACCATCCAACCCTCCTCACCCCGGGAACCTCATGCCTGTGACTTACCTTTGTCCCTGTGTGCATCCTGTCCCTCTGGCCATGCCTGTGCTGTTTGGTTGCATCCCTCACCCTGGGGGATTGAAGGCGTCAAGTTAGAGAGGGGTAAGGTGAGGGAGGCTGAGCTGAAACCAGTGACTGGGAGAGGTGTCCTGAGCCAGGCAGGGGTCAGGCTGGCCAGGCAGAGGTCCCAACCCAACATGGGATCTGTGGGCTGTGACCCTTCTTACCAGAGAGTCTGTATTACTTTTCAAACTGCCTTCCCCAGCCAAGGCAGGGAGACATACTGGGCAGATGTGACTTGTGGGCTGCCCTGGCCTGCTGAATGGGTCCTGGGCCTGCAGACCAACAGGCCATGCCCACAGGGGAAGATCCCACCAAAACAGGCAGGACACAGGGAGAAGATCTGGAGAGGGAGAGAGTGAGCTCTGGACAAGCCCTGGCAATCTCATTACCTCTACAGGCACACCCCCACCATCACGGGGGGATGATGGAGGGACCCCAGACCTCAGTCCAGCTGCCACCCCCCACGAGCTGCACAGAGCCCTCAGTACCCTCCCAGGGCAGCGGGGACACCCGTCTGCTCCCAACGTGCTCCCAGTAGGGTGTGCCCTGCTTTGGGTTGGCGTCAGCTCCCCCCATGTTAAAGGAAATGTCTCTGCCCACTCCCTGTCCCGCAAAAAGCCACAGCAGAGCGTTCTTTCCCCTCGGCTCTGCGGGCAGACTCGCCTTGGCTTCCCACCGACCGCGGGGCTTTTGGGATAGAGCAGCACAAAGGGGCTGGGGACCCCCGGGAACGGCAGCCGGGCCATTCCCGGGCGGGCAGCCGCGCAGTCATGGCAGCAGGGACACGCTGCGGTGCCAGGCGCTGGTGCGAGGGGGCAGCGCGGGGGGCAGCGACGCTCGGGATCGCGAACGCCGCTGATGTGGCGCAGCTGGACGGGGAGAGGAGCCCAGAGCAGTGCCCGCGGCGGGGCAGGGCTGTGCGGAGCCCCCCGCGGCAGCCAACTGTGAGCCAAGAGCTGCGGAGCCAAGCGCTTACCTCTGCCAGGGTCCCCGGGAGCCGCGGCACGCACAGCACCAGCAGCGCCAGCAGCGGTGGCCTCATGGGGACGTGAGTGGCTGCAGATGAGAGGGGTGACAAGTTGGCGGGGGTGGGCAGCTCCTTAGCAGTGGCTGTCCCCAGCCAGCCCCTTCTCCCACGGCAGCCAGGAGCCGCCTCCCCGCATGCTTTCCGAGCGCGGGTGACAAGATGACATCAGTGGGGACCGGCCAGCTCGTGGCATCACGGCCGGGCCCGCTGTCCCTGGGCAGGGGCAGAGCTCGCCTCCGGCCCGGGAGGAGCCCAGCGGGGGCGGCTGCCTCTCGCCGGGCGCATTTGCTGTTGTCCCCGCGTGTCCGTGTCCCTTTGCGGTGGCTCTGCAGCTGGCCCGGAGCGGATGCGGGTGCGGGCTGAGGGCAGAGCTGCCCGCCGAGAGGTTGCGGTTGGGAAGCTCTGCGGGACTGGAGCCCGCTCTGGCATCAGCAGGAGCTCGGCAGAGCTGTGGGAGCTGGAGAGGGAGGAGCGGCAGGGGAGGAGACAGGACGGGACTGAAGGCGGCTCCGGGCTGGGAGGGAGCTCCCGAACCAGCCACCAGCGCGGGGAGGGAGGGAGACAGGCAGGGAAGGAGGGGACATGGCAGGGCTGCGATGCTGGAGGGAGCGAGGGCACGAGTGTGGCCGCGGGGTGCTGTGCTCCCTCGGCTCGCTCTGTGCTCGCACTTTCAGCTCTGTGTGAACTAATTCCCGCGCAGGTACGGCTGTGGAACGGGGGTTTGGGTACGCCGAGGAGCAGGGATAGGAGGGTCTCTCTGTACGATGCCTGTTAGGTTGGTGAGGGGGATGCACACTATACTATGAGAGGTTTCTGGGCACAGCATCCCGCTGGCACAGAGACACCTGGACCACGCTTTGCCCACCTGAGGGTGTCGCTGGGGTGAGTTGTGCCCCGTGCCCGAAGTGTGTGAGCACTTTACTTTGAGGGGTTGCCGCGGAGAGCAGCGTGCAGGGCTGTGCTCTGCGGGGCTGAGCGGTGTCTGTGCAATGCGTGGCGGAATGCCAGCTCTGATTCAGAGCAGAGATGCCATTGGCTTCACATCAGCGCTGGGGATCTGGGACAGTGCTAGAAGAGGTTCAGCGATGCATCAGTCCGGAAGCCAGTGCAGCCTTTGTGGCCGTGGGAGTCTGTCCCAGTAGCCAGTATGGACACCAACAGGAGCTATTCAAGCTCTGTTCATTGCTCTGAACCACCAAGCTGTCAGTGTAGGACACATCCCCCAGCTGCCCTTTGGAACAGCAGAATCCCTTGCCAAAAAACTCGGAGGTTTGTCAAGTGGGACCTGTGATAGAGCAATGACAGTGCCTGGATAGAGACACGGAAAGCCCCAGCTCTTGCATGCAATTGAGAAGAGAGGGGGACACAAGGAACCTAGTCTAGGACTCATCTCCAAGCCTAGGTCCATCCTCCAATCTTTTTGACAGCCTTCAGGCTGACGGAGCCAGCTGGGAAAGGGGACAGAGAACATTAATCCCCTTCTCTTTGTATGGGTGACAGTTAATTTCCCAGGTCCTGGCCAAGTGGGACTGGTGCCAGGAGTCTGGGTCCGTGGTCACAGTCACGTCTCTGCAGAGGTCCAGTCCCCTGCTTGGAGTGGGCTGAGGGTAAAGGGTCCCTGGCCCTGCAGCTCAGCCCAGCAGTGATGGACATAGAGATCTGGGTGGGAGCAAAGGCAATGCCTTGGCTCCAGCACAGGCAAGATTTTTAACCCTTAATGCCAGCACCTCCAAGGGCTGAATGCAAAAAATGCCACGGGTGCACCCACTCAAGTGATGGATGCCCAGGGTAACAGCTCTGGCTCTTAGAGACATCCTGATAAGCATTTGGGGCTGAGGTCCACCAGCACCTGGGGTGATGGGGCTGAGCCATGAACCAGGGCACAGCCAGCTCTGGAAACACCCATCCCTGCTGCCAAACACTGGTGTGATGGGGAGCTGAAGGGGTGATATCCTCCAGCCACTGAGATGGACGGGGAGGGGGTTCCCCTCCAGGACCCAGGCAGTGGGAGGTTTGGAGTTGGCTGCTGCCATCTCCAGTGTGCTGGGGACTGTTTTTAAAGGCCCATTTCCAGGGCTGGGTGGCTGCAGCCAGCTGGGAGGAGGCTGGAGCTCCCCACTGCAGTGAGGGCTTGCCAGATTTACCCGGGGGCCCGGGGCGGGATCGAGGAGATTACGGCTGGCTGGCCCCCAAAATGCATTTGCAAAGGGGATTTTGGTGGATGTCCCCACATGGATCCATGGGTAGAGGCTGTCAGCAGAGGTAACCCCACTTTGGATGGGGACCATGGGCCTGTTTGCTGCCACGAGCAGCCTGGAAGGACACCTGGAGGATGACTGGGGCAGAGGCAGCACAGGCAGTGCAGGCTGGGGGCCTGGATCGTGGCAGGTGATGGCAGAGCTCAACTGGAGGAGTCCCTGGCTGATGAAGCAGGCACTGGTGGTGAGGATGGAGGGTCTTGGTGGGCTGGGAATTGTGATCCAAGGGCATGGGGCAGCAGGGACCCTTGATTATCAAGGAAAACCCTGGAAAGAGATGTTGCATCCCCCAGTGTCAAAGGCTGTGTCCCCTGCAGTAGTGACACAGACAGGAGGATTTTCCAGGCTACAGCATCAAGGTGGGGCTCCTCTAGCTTCAAAGCACACCAAAGAGCCGCCCTAGGCCAGCAAGAGGTCAAATTCAGTCACTGGAGTCCTGGGAAACTCCAGTGGGTTGTACCTGCCCTGCCCAGCTGGGGAAAAGCTGAGCCCGTGGGTACTCACTGCACCTGCCTGGGCACAGTCTCAGTGTCCCTGCACCACCCTGTCTGCAAAACAGGCCATCTCCACCTCCAGCTGTTCTGGACAGAGTCACAAGGGTGGGATGTGGCATCTCAGGAGCTTGTTGGAAACCAACCTCTGCTGCCACAGATCTGTGTGGGGACACAACTCCCTCAGTGAGGCAGTTTCTCCAAACACTGGCTTGGCCAAGGAGCAAAGGGACTATTCAACCCTCCCTGGTCTCTGGGCTGGGCAGCCAAGCAGGGATTCCTGGAGCACAGTGTCTCTGTCCCCTTGGATCCTGCTGCCATGCTGTGCCACTACCCCACATCTCCCCATCCAGTAGGAGAGCTGACCCCCCACTCGGCATGAAGATGGGCTTGGGGGATGCCTTGCTGCCTGCCAGGATGGGATTGGCCTCTGAACATGGACCAGGAGGTGTCCCAGCAGGTTTCTCAGCCTCTGCATGCTGCTGGTGGCTCATCACAGGGCACACTGAGCTGTCACCCCCCTGCCATGGGAACAGGCTCCACTTATTTAACCTCGGATCCCAGTGGCTGTGCTCCCTGTACTTGGGAAGTTTGGGCTGTGCCTGCAGTGGAAACAGCCCAAAGCACTGCTGGGAGCCAAACCCAGGCACTGTCCCTGTTGCTGCAGGGCTCAGCAGCCTCCACATGGCACAGTGGCTGCTCCTCCCATGCCAGCACTGCCCCTGCCACAGCCACCCTGTGGACACCACGCCACCAGGAAGGGACAGAGAGAGAGAGAGAGAGAGTCTTCCTCTAGCTGGAGATGCCAGATCTCCCCTCTTGTACCCCCAACAGCGAAGCCTTCAGCCGTGCCAGACCCAAAGACGACTGCAGAAGGTTTCTCCACCCAGCAGCTGGAACCAGGCCTGGAAACTCAGGGGCTGCCGAGTCATCACATTTTCCGTGCAGCAGCGAATGCTACCACAAGGCGCAGGGGGATGGGGCCGCCCCAGCGCTGTGAGGACCGCAGAGCTTCGCTGGCCAGGGCTGGGAGGGGACATCAGGATGTGCAGCCAAGCCACCACCTCTGCCAAGGGGCAGAGCCTCAGCACGGGAGACCGTCCTTGCCCCGTGATCCAGAGGGATCATCCAGGAGCAGAGATGGGAAAGGGGCTCCCTGACAGCATCACTGTGGAGTCAGGTCTTGCTTAAGCCGAGGGGCAATAGCCACAGTGCAAAGACACTGCCTGGCAAAGGCTCTGGGCTGTCCTCCTGGGCAGTGCCAACCCCAGAGCAGGGTCCAATCCCTTCACACTCCATGCACTGGCCTTCTCTCCAGGTGCCCCGAGTGTGGAGCTGGCAGTGATGGGCTTGTCTCTGCTGAGGCATCTCCCAGACTTGATTACGGTCCTGCACACCTGGCAGGACTAGAGGCCCCCATGGGAAGCACTTACTGAGGCAAGGGTGGGCAGGGTGGGTAGCAGAATGTGTGGCATCCAAAGGTCCTAGTTGTGTCACAGGTTTGTGCAAGGTGACATTGGCAGGTGATGCTCCCAAGGCTGGGTATGGGCAGAGCCTTGTGGGGTCCCTGCTGGAGGACAGCACGTGGGTAAGGAGGCTCCCAGAGGGACTCAACCTGTCACTCAGAGGGCACAACCATGGCCTGGTGCTGTCAGCAATGCCGCTGCACAGAGGAGCCTCTACCCCTGTCTGGACGTGCAGTCTTACGTCCCCATGGGAGCTCTGCCATCCCTCCCTGGGCAGGACACTGTGCATCCAACCTGGCACCCTGTGACAATGTGTGCCCAGGGGCCTCACCATGTGGGGCACTGGTGCCACTGGGATTGGGCTGGGAGCAGCTCTGGGGCTCCTGTCTTGCCTCAGTGCAACAACAACATCCCTTCAATCCCTGTCCCTTGGTATCTCCTGGTGCCCACCAGCACTGTGAACTGCCCCAAGGCCACGATTTCTCTCCTCTGCCACCTCTGAGGTGCCTGGTGCTGCCCGGGGCTGCGATGAGGAGCAAGGCTGCTCCCAGGGCAAAGTCTGCAGAGGATGCAGGTGCTGCTGGGACTTCTGCCTTTGCAAGGTTCACACGCCACGGTTTCCCAGCCCTAAACCCTGGAGCACTGTGATGCTCCTGCTCCAACCCCTTGCAAGTGTTTAATCGTTCCCACATGGAGCCCTGCCAGCGCTGCTGCCTTCTGCCCCACGCTTGGAGCTCTTCCCGTTTTGTTGAGGGGTGAGAGGAGGGCAGGCAATGGGGGACGTCACCCCTCTGCACAGCAGGGCAAAGCCACACTGTCCGGGCTGGGGAACAGCCAGGAGTGGCAGGAGTGACTCTGCCACTGTAACTGGGGTGATGCCCTTCGCTTCCCCCGCTGCCCAGGCCCTGGCAGCCGAGCCCAGGATGTCTGTGGGTGCAAGCCAGACGCCTGCAGAGCTGCCGAGTGCGGCGCTGCGGTGACTCGAACACACCCAAAGCCGGCAGAGCCGGGCAGACCTGCTCTGCACCCCCGGGCTGTGGGTGCCACCCCCGGGGCTGAGCAGGCTCAGGACTCCTCTTCCCCTGGCCAGGCAAGAGGCACTCAGTGGGGAGGGCTGAGTGCAGCCCAGGCAGTGCCTGCCCCACATCTACTGCAAGTAGTGCTGGAGCAGCACCTGGATGGTGCCAAAATCACCCATCTCATCGCCAACAGCCTGTTGAACCCTGTGGGGCTCTGTTCCCACCCTGCAATGCAGTGCCAGCACAGGCTGGCAGAAAAGATGCCTGGTGCTGCCAGGATGCCACACTCACAGAGCCAAGAAGTAGCTCCCAGTGCCCACTCACACTTCACCATTCTAGGGAGCCCAAGCATGAGATCTCCACACACAGGCACAGCCACAGAGTACCAGGCTCTGTTCCTGGCACAGCCAAGCTCAGAGGCTGCCCATCCCCTGCTGCCCTCCCAGGGCTGTGGCATCGAGTTTGCCCGTGCTGTGCCAAGGCACAGGATGGTCCATGCTCCTTTCCTGGCCACACACATCCCGGTTTCAATCACATATCTGGGAAGAGGGAGGGGGACAAGGAATGGGAGCGGTACCTCAGCTGGTGGGTGTCCCTGGCGTGGTCCACAGCCCGTCCCTGCACACCTGGCGCATGCGGTGTCAGCCTGGCACGCTCACACTCACTGTGTGCTCTGCTTGAGCACGGCCCTGACGCTCAAGTCTGGGCTGGTCCAGCGGGAAGGGCTGCCTGGGCTCGCCCAGCTCAGCTGTAGGATGCTGGGGAGGAGGGAGCAGCCGGACAGGGATGTCTCCTGTGCCCCCTTGAGAGCACAGGTCTGCCTGCCAGGCTGCAGGCTGGGCATGGATCACACCTCCCTGCACCTCACTGGGGTTTGCCCTGCAAGTGCTGGGGACCCCTGGCCATGGCGAGCATCCCCTTGTGCTGCTGCTGCAAAGAGGGACAGGGAGAGCTTTAGGTCTGTGATCATAGAATCATAGAATCAGTTGGGTTGGAAGAGACCTCTGAGATCATCAAGTCCAACCCTTCATCCAAGCCCACTTTGATCACCAGATTATGGCACTGAGTACCATATCCAGTCTTACCTTAAAAGCCTCCAGAGTCTGTGAATCCACCCCCTCTCTGGGCAGCCCATTCCAATGCTTGACTACTCTCTCTGGAAAGAATTTCTTTCTGATATCCAACCTGAACTTTCCCTGGCAGAGCTTAAGCCCCTGCCCTCTTGTCTTACTGTTGGTTGCCTGAGAGAAGAGAACAATCCCCACCTGGCTACAACATCCTTTCAGGTAGTTGTAAAGAGTGACAATGTCTCTCCTGAGCCTCCTCTTCTCCAGGCTAAACACCCCCAGCTCCCTCAGCCTCTCCTCATAGGACTTGTGCTCAAGCCCCTTCGCCAGCCTCATTGCTCTTCTCTGGACCCTCTCCAGCACCTCAATGGAGCCAGTGCAGGCATCCAGCCCATGCACCAGACCTAAAGGTGTCTGTGGGCTGTGATTGCTTAAGGCTTTGCTGTCCTGAGCCCCATTGGGCCAGGCACTGTCCCAATGTGAAGGTATCCTGGCTCCTTCAGTCCCACATCAAGGGGGATTGAGAGGAGCCAGTGTGTTGGCTCTGGAGCATTCCAAGAGCTTGTCCAGGATGGCACTTATACTCACCCTGATGAACGGGTGGCAGCTGGTCCTACAAGGGACAGTCACATGTGTTTCAGCCACCAGACAAGGGGCTCAGTCTTCTGTTACTGGACACCCATTCCTGTCGGTGTTCCCTCCCCCTGATCCCTGCTGGTGTCCCCTCAATCCCTGCTGGTGTCCCCCCCCGCCTCAGCTGGGCTAAAGCTCTCTGCAGACAGCAGGGAGAGGGGCAGCAATGGGAATCCCTGGGCACTGCTGCCATGCCCAGTGAAAACCCAGCCTCCAAATTTGGAAAGCTGCTCAGTTTCCAAATGCTTTCATGACCAGAAAATCCCATCTCAAAACGAAACCAGCGCGGGCTTCTGGTTCAAAGTTTCCTGTATAAAAACAAACCTGCAGACAGCTGCATTTGCATACAAAAGGCTTTGTTTTCAGGAGGAAGGTCTCTTTTTTGGAGGAGTAAACACAAAGCCTGCCCATCCTCCATGTCGCTGCGTGGGAGGGAGATCTGCCTGGCCACTCAGGTCTCGGGCAGGACATTGGCCTGTCTTGCTGCCTGGCTGCCTTCCCTCTCCCAGGTCTCCTGTGAGCAGACTGCTGCCTGCACCATGCCAATGCCACCACCAACACCATCGCCATGCCCAGCTGCAAGCCCTGGACTGAGGCTTACACAGTCTGTCCACACTTGTCCCCATAGCTGTGACACCTTTGAGAGTGCCAGGGCATGGGGACAGGCCTTTGCACCACAGCAGTCCTGGGGAGCTTTGTGGCACCCAGGGCTGTTTCTGTCCCCAAAGCATGGCTGCATCTTGGCAGTCTCTGCTTTTGCAGCTCCTCAGCTTCTCCCTGGCATCTCCCGCAGCTCCTGGAGCCAAACACAACACAAGACTGTCTTGCCCACTGTCAGCAGCTTTCTGCATCCAGCCCTCAAAAAGCAGCTCTGCTTCTCCACATGAGCAGCTGGGGGACCCTCTCTGGGCTCCACTCCCCCAGCCCAGCTGCAGGGACCCCCAATGCCACACTCCCTAGGCAGAGGCACAATTGGTGCTGGCACAGCCTGGCTGCTCCCCAGGGTGCTGCTGTAGCCATCCAGCAGCAGTTGCCTCTTGGGACATGTCTTGACCACAGGCATGAGTCCTACAGCTGCCGATTGCCAAAGGCTTTGCTGGCACAAGCTTGGCCTCACCAGGCGGGTGCTGCAGTTCTGGAGCAGGGGTGAGATGGTTGCAGAGGGATCAGCCCCCTCCACTGTTGCCTGCTGACAGTTCTGTCTGTCCCTCCAGCCAAGGCCTCTGCTGCTTGACTTGGGATAGTGGGGCCATTTGCTGGGTCTTGTAGGGTGGCAGAGATCAGCCTTGTCCCCAGTGAAGTGTCCACTGAGCTGAGCATCCTGGCTTGAGGGTTTGGGGGCATGGAGAGTATGTGGGAGTTGGAGACCTTCACAGATGCCAGACTTGGAGAGCTGGTCCCTACCCAAAGCACTGGCAGAAAGAGTTTTCACTTCTGAGCTGAAACACAGGTGCCTTCCTCAGTTTAGCATCCACACAGTGGGAAGCAGAGGTGCTCTGCTGCTGGAGGGGAGGGAGGGAGAGCAGGCTGGCAACGTGGATGCCTCAGGCTCTTCTGAGCCTTCTCATCCCCTCCTGGGGCTCTCAGTAGCAGTGCATTTGCATCTGGGCTGCACAGCCATACCATCCTACATCTCCCCTGGGCAGTACAGCAGTGCTGGGCTGCCTGTGGGGCCCAGAGGGACAACCTCGAGGCTTGCTGGGATCAGCCTGGCTGCTGTTTGGCTCGAGCCGCTTGGCTGGGAGAGCCTAAAACAACAAACATCGCAGAATAAGGGAATGTTTCGCTGCTTTTCTTGGTTGAGTGGTTTCCTGTTTTCTAAGGAGCTCTTCCAGCACCTCTGGGGCAGAGGATTTGCCTGCACTGAGCTCGGTCCCAGAGCAGACCCCCACCCAGGAGGCACGTTCCTGCTGCTCGACATGTGGCAGAAGAAGAGGTCAGAAAAGATCAGCTCCAGGATCAGCTGTGACCTCTGCTGGAGACCTGCAGCAGGAGACAGCCACTATTTCTTCTCTGGGCCGAAAGCATCCCTGAACATGTGCTTGCACCCAGGTCAAGGATACCACTTGCATACACAGCCTGGCTAGTTATTCTTAACAGACACCTTCCCATGGTCTGACAAACTCCTCACAAGCACAGCCAGCAGCTTCACAGGCTGCCCTGCCTGGAGAATAGACATTGGTGGGCTCAGTGCACCCCAGCCAGTGCTGTGGTGGGCAGGAATGGCCTGGTACAGCTGATTTGAGGGATGCTGCTGAAGGCAGGGACAAGGGCAGGGTGCCCTGAGACACTTCCCTACTCTCTCCCAGGAGTGCAGAATGAGTGTCTCCATCACTGTTATCCCTGCTCTGCCAGCCCAGGCTGCCAAAACTCCATGGCTCCATCCTTTAACTTGCTGGCATGCAAGGTGTCCCTGGTCCCAGAGCTGTTAGGGACCCCAACAGCAGAAGAAAAGAAACTAGAAAAGCTCACAGTTGCTTTTCCTTCAGGTCTGGGGCATCTGTGGCTCTGAGCACCATGGCTTCCCCACCGTGAGCTGACAAGAATGTTTCTGATGCCTGGAACTAGGATAAAACAGACTCCATGTCCTGTGAGCTCCCGTGGCTCAGACCTCCCAGCAGGAGCAATGCACGGCCCAACCTGACAGCTTCCTGTATTCCTGAGGCCAGAAAGCTCAACGCAGAACAGCTTTCAAGAGGGGACAGGCCCGTGTTCTGTCACGGCTTGAGCTGATCTGCGTTCTGCCTCTGCACTGCTGCCCTCTGGCTGCCTCTGCTTACCCATGGCCAGTCCTCCAGCTGGAGAAGTGGGACCTGCCAGGGCTGTCAGGGACTCTGCCTCTTGCTATGCAAGAATCATCACAGAATTGTTCAGGTTGCAAAAGCCCTCCAAGATCATCAGGTCCACAAATTTACCCAGCACTGTCGTGTTCACCACGAAACCATACCCCCAGGTGCCACACTCACACACCTTTCGAACACCTCCAGGGATGGTGACTCCACCCTGGGCAGCCTGTGCCAGTGCCTTCCCTTTCAGGGAAGATATTTTTCCTAAAATAAAAGTTGCTGGTATATCCTCCCAAGTCCTTTGGCCCCAGGGAGCTGCATCCACAGATCCATCCTGTGCTGGGGCCAGAGGGTACAGGCAGTGCACAGTCTGTCCTTTGCAAGGCTGAGAAACTTAACCCCTGTGCAGTGACCAATTTGGCATTGGTTGGACTCACCACATCTATTTCTGCACTGGATGTTGGCTGATGGCTATTTGAACAATTCCTGCTTTACTATTTTCCTTCTAGATGTTCTCAGGGGCTAGAAGGGGACCTGTGCCTTCATCATAAAAGCCCACTGGTGATCCCAGATCAGATCAGCCTGCAGAAAGCCAGCACTGTTTCCCCATGCCCGGCAGTGTGTGAGCACAGGCTGTCTTGCTGCAAAACTGGAAGTGTCTGCTTTCTAACCACTTCCTTTCTTTCTGGGTCTCTGTCTCTCCCTCCTACTCTCCTGCCCAGCTCATTTCCTGTTATTGGTAGTGCCCCCTGCACCCAGTGAGGGGTAACTGGGCTCAGTGTCCCCCCGAGGATTGTAAAACAAACAGGGAGAGCTTGTTCCCACATGTGAAGGGGAATAAACCCAGCTGATATAAAGCACTTTCACTCTGGGAGACCAGTCCCAGGGGAGCTGTTCCTGTGCTAAGGCACCCCCTTTAGTCCACAACAGCACCAGCTTCACATCACTGTTAGCCCACCCCAATGACTCTGGTAGTTCACCTGCTCTGCCTTTCTGCTGGCAAACTTGGAGGAAAGCTCAGCTTGTTTGCAGGAGATATGGAAGAATGTCCAATTCCAGAAACCAAAAGTGGTTCTACTCAGCAGTCAGAGAATCATAGAATATGCTGAGTTGGAAGGGACTTATTAGGATCAAGTTCAACTCCTGGCCCTGTGCAGGACACCCCAAGAATCTCACTCTGTGCCTGAGAGCCTTGTCCAAATGCTTATTGAACTCAGACAGCTTGGGGCCGTGACCACTTCCCTAGGGAACCTGCTCCAGGCCTCCACCATCCTCTGGGTGAAAAACTTTCTAACCTAAACCTCCCCTGACTCAGCTCCAGCCATTCCCTTGAGTCCTGTCAGTGGTCATGAGAGTGAAGAGATTGGTATCTCTCCCTCTGCTTCCACTCATGAGGATGTTGAAGAGTCTCTCCTCAGTCTCCTCTAGGCTGTACAAACCAAATTGAGATTAGCTCAGTTGGTTAAAACTTGGTTGTAATAACGTCAAGGTCATGGGTTCAATCCCCTGTGTGGACCATTGACTTAAGAGTCGGACTTGATGATCCTTGTGGGTCCCTTCCAACTCAGAATAGTCTGTGATTCTGTGATTGGAAGAAAAAACCAGCAGTTAAGCAAGAAATCCAGGTGCTAATCCCTCCTTCTGATTTCCATTGAGGAGAAGGCAGGAGCGCAGGGGCTGGCAGGATCAGTGGCAATGCCTTGGCAAGATGAACCAGCAACTGCTTCATTGCTCCCGGCCCGAGCCAGGCAGGAGCAGGAGAAAACTGTGCAGACTGTCATTGGCCACGGGGAGAAGGAAGGTCACACATCCACTGCCTCTGCCTCCGTGCCCAGGATCAGCTCCAACCCGGGGGGATGCGCGAGGGGCCAGGCTCGCATGCAGCGCTGCAGTGTGGGCTCGGAGCTCCCGCAGCCCCGGAGTCCCCGCAGCCTCGGAGCTCCCGCAGCCCCTGAGCTCCCGCAGCCTCTGAGCTCCCACAGCCCCTGAGCTCCTTCAGCCTCTGAGCTCCCGCAGCCCCTGAGCTCCCGCAGCCTCTGCGNGGCTCGGAGCTCCCGCAGCCCCGGAGTCCCCGCAGCCTCGGAGCTCCCGCAGCCCCTGAGCTCCCGCAGCCTCTGAGCTCCCGCAGCCCCTGAGCTCCTTCAGCCTCTGAGCTCCCGCAGCTCCCCGCAGCACCTGAGCTCCCGCAGCCTCTGAACTTCCGCAGCCCCTGAGCTCCCGCAGCCCCTGAGCTCCTTCAGCCTCTGAGCTCCCGCAGCCCCTGAGCTCCCGCAGTCCCGACGTTGCGCGGAGGACGCTTGTGCCGGGGCTGTCCTTGGGAATGCGCTCCCGTGGAGGACTCCGGAATAAAGAGACGCTGTCCTCCGGAAAAGCAATCGGCAGAGGTGCTTCCCTCAGCTCCGGGGCCTGGCTGTCCCCACGCGGAGTCCCCGGCAAGGTGCCGGCCCGGGGCTGTCCGTGGCCCCACGGCCGGCTCTGCGGGATGCTCTGCGGGATACTCTGCGGTATGATCCGCGGGATGCTCCGGGGGATTGTACCGCGCTCACGCCTGCGGGGAGCTGATCGGCCACTTTGCACTGAGCCTGCTCAGTCCCGAGGCAGCTGCTTCACCTTCAAGCCTGTGAGCGATGTTTAGGCAGAGGAGAACATGGGCGAGTTTCCAAAAGCCTCCAGGACGTTCTGAAGCCCGGCAGTGGCAGCGGAAGGAGGACCTGCCCTTCCTGAGTGCCGGACCCAAAGGTGATGGGGGCCTGGTGGGACAAGGCCATGGTGTGGCAGTCCCAGGGAGTGAGACTGTGGGGCAGCATCTGCACTGTGGGTGCCAGTTTGGTGCCTGCCTGGGCTGAGGTGACTTTGGGGCTACCTTGGAGAGGCTGAGGAGAGATGTGTGGATCAGGGCAGGGAGGCTGGGTGAGGAGATCCATGCTCTGGAGCCTGGGTGGCAGAAATGGGCATGAGGACTGGCTGGGCTTTAGTAGGAAGAACAGCTCCCAGACTGGAGCTGGAAGGTGCTCTTTGCACAAGGGGAACTGGCTCTGAGATCATGGTGCAAGATGACTCCATGGAAGTGGAGTTGTAAAATGCAAGTGAACAACCAGCAAGTACCAGTCAGGGGTAAATCCAGATCTCCCTCCCCAGAGCACCAACTTGGCAGGGTCCCCATATGCTGCTGAAAGTAAACCCACAGCCATATTTCAAGGCTCCTGAGTCTCTGCCACACAACCCTCCAGTCCCTACACCCCAGCGGATAATCCTAATGCACAGGTGTCCACTGTCAGAGGACACAGGGAATCCCATGCCTGGCACATGTCTGGTTGGGCCAGGGTGAATGGCTGGTGTGGTAACAGCTGGCACCCTTCCCCTGGTGTCAACTCCTCCATCACCAACCCTCTGGTGTCCCAGCACCAATCTGGGCATCATCATAACCCCTGACACCCCTCTGCCACCAAGGTCAAAGCAGAGAGGATAGCTGGGGAACAAGGGATGTGCCTGTTCTGGGTCTTGACCCCTCCTTCCCCACAAGACAAGGAAGGCAGGAAGGTGAGGCGCACAGCTGTGACCCTATGGGATCCTCCCCCTTGAGCCATTTCCTTCAGTGTTCCTTCCTCCCATCCCCTCCTGGGCTTTGCCCTTTGGGGACTGTGACGTTCATCTTTGCCTGCAGCACATTGCCATGGAGGTGGCTGCCCTGGCGTCCTGGTCCTATCCTTACAGCAAACTGTGTCTGGTTTGGGATCTGCCCCCAGACTGGACAGTCTCTCCCCTCAAAGCCAGGTCTTTCCCAGCCCCAACAGTCTCTGCATGTAGGATCCAGCAGCTCCCACTTTGCAGCCTGGGCCAGCCTGATGCAGTTGCTGCAGAACTGGTGATGTGACATAGGACAAGCATGGCTGCACATGAAAGGCACGGTCCCTTGCCTTGCACCGCTGGCCAGAGATGGTCCCAGCTCTTTAATCCCTGCTGAACCCCCTGCAGACCCTGCTCATGTCCCTTTGGAGGAGCCAGCTGGCAGCATCATGTGCCAAGCTGTGCTCAGAGGTGGTCAGGAATGTTGTGCCCAGAAGTGCATTTGTGTGTGTGTGAGTGTGGGCACATCTGGGACTTCACTGCTCGAGGTATCTGCACACCTGCAGGGATGGACACCGATGAGTCCCCAGGGACGTTTGCTCTGCACGTGTGCATGTGCATGTGCCATGTGCTCCGGTGGGTGGGCAGGCAGGGGCTGCAGGTGCCATTCCCAGGAGGGCAGCAGATGTGGGCAAGTGCAACAAGAAGCAAGGGGCAGGTTGCTGCAGGAGTGGCACTGAAAGCTAAAAAGTGCCCTGGGCCAAGCAGTGTGTTCCGGGACCATCTTCTTCTGGTCTTCCTCACATCCAGTCTATCTCCACCAGCTCATGCCTCGTTTCCCACCAGCACCTTGACTTCTGTGCTGTGGGGTCTTCATGGGTCCGTATCCTCTCCCATGCTCTCCCTCCCCTTAAATACACCTCCCCATTCTGCTGGTGCTTCAGTAGAGGGGAGGAAGAGAAGCTGTGCTGGTGGGTGGGAGGATCCTGGGTTCCATTTGTGCACCATCAGAGACATGTAGGGGTCAGGAGGTCTCAGAAGTGCAGATACTTCAGCAAAGAACCCTCTTTGCTCTGGTTCCTATTGAGGGCAAGCTTATGCAGCCACCTTGTTAAGTACTGCAGTGCTGGTTGTCTTAGGAACTCCTGAGTTCTGTCGGGGACAGGTGGGAGGGAAGAGCAGACACATTCTTTCATTCCACATAGAGCAGAGAGTAATTCCTCAGTCTATCCTCAGGCCATCCTGGGATCTGCTATAAAGACACAGATTCTGGTGGTCCTTGTCTCCAGGACAAGGCTGCTCTGGACTTTGGGTCCTATGATCTCCCAGCTCTTGAGTAGAAGGTGGCACTGCCAGGGTCTCCCAGGGTAGCCCAGGGAAGGCATTGTCTTGGCATCCCAGCTGCAAACACACAGGTGTGCACAGATGTGCTCCTCTCCAGCTCAGTGACTGGCAGTGCTGGCACTGCCCATCCCAGGGATGGCACAGTCACCACAAGGAGCTGGTGTGGAGGTAGCCCAGGCTGGGGACTCCCTGGGGCAGTGTGGAGGATCCTGCAGAGCACACGAGGGGAAGGGTGTTTGGGATGTGCATCCATGAGGACTGATGGGGTGCATTGGGAACCTCTGTGGAGCAGCAGGGTGGGGGCAGAGAAGGAAGGAAGCTGCAGTGTCTGTGCAGAGCCTGGGCAAGAGCAAACAGGAAGAGTGATGGGGATGAGGCAGGAAGGATGTGCAGTGCCCCAAGGGCAGACCTGTCCCACCTGAGCCAGACTCTCCCAGGACCTTCCTCCCCAAATACATCCACTGCCCTGCTGGGGAGAGGGAGCCCAGACATCTTGCCCTGAGGTGCCCAGGAATGGTTGCGGGTGCAGAGGGGTGCTGGGTACCCACACAGGCACGGGTTGGTGGGTGGTGGGGTGGCGCAAGAAGCACACTGCACAAGGCCAGGCATTGAGGGTAGGAGGCACTGAGTGAGCCCTGGCTCATCCTTCAGTGGGATGGGGAATGGCTGGGACACAGCCTGGGCAAGGGGATATGGGCAGGACAGCAAGGATGGGAGGACTCATCCTGACTTCTTGCAGGAGAGGTGGGGTCTAGTGCCCCCAGAGCAGCACCACTGCACCACGTGAAGCATCCCACCACAACCCTATGCCAGCGGCCTCCTGTGGCCAGGTCACCCCATCACTCCATGTGCCCCATGGGTGGCACCAATGCTGGTCACGGCTTGTCACAGCGGGCATTGAGCACACTCCCCAGCCCCACCAGAGATGCCTGTGGGGGCACCCCAGGGATCTGGGGGAGGCCAGGCTGTGCCCAGAGATGCAGGACAAGGCCAGGGGTTCGCTGTGGGGAGCAGGGCTGGGTGTGCAGGCGGCCCAGCAGAGCCGAGCTGCAGAGATGTGGCCGGTATGTGTGTGGGCGGCAGGCAGGGTGGGGGAGAAGGAGGGAGAGGAAGCAGCAGAGGCAGCAGCTCCTTTGATAAGCAGCTTCCTGAACACTTTCAAACCGTGGTGTCAGACCGAGACGCGTGGTGCCCGTGGGCCTGTGCCAGGACCGACCACCCCACACCGCAGGGCAGCAGGTAGGCAGCCCCTCAGCCCACCCATGCCACCCGCTGGAGAGAAGACCCCCACTGGGCAGCATCAGGCCCTTGTGCCCAGGGGCAGTGGGCATGTGCTTGTAGCCAGGCAGCCCCAGGCAGGGCTGGGATGCTGGACAGGGTGATGAGATCACTCTCCCTGCAGGTGCTGGCAGCTGGGACTCTTTCCAGGGCATTTCTCTGCTAGCCAAGGGCTTGGCCAGGGCATCTTCCAGGTGTTTCCTGGCTGGAGTGCAAGGGACAGCTGCTGGGATGGGAGCCTGGCTGTCTCTGGTCAGGATCTCTCCTGGTGTTGCAGCTCCTGCTGAGCAGCTGCTCATGCCCTGCCTGGCTGGGGAGCACCAGAACACCCTGCATAGGGCACAGGGAATGATGCATGGGGCTGGTGTGCATGGCAGTGGTGGCATTGCCACCCCTAGAAAGGCCTCTCAGTGTCTGGGAGTCATGGGGAACAGCTCCTTCCCTAGATGTGTTCCCAGCCAGCACATGGACTCAGGTCTCCACAAGACTCCCTTAAGCAGATGAGCTGACTGGGATCCCACTCTTTACCCACCAAGAGCTCTGATTCTGCATCACTTGCTGTCTCCACGGGTCCATCCCCTGCTCGTGAAGGGAGCTGAGGAGGAGAAGGAGCCCTGAGATCCCCATGTGCTGCCTGCACTGTGAGGAGCTGTGCCCAGAGGTGAACCAGCATCACTTACATCTTCCCAACCCTGCATCACAGGGGCTGGGGATGGAGGAGCCCTGGCACCTCCCCCAGCTGGGCTGCCCTATCACCTCTTGCTCAACCACCCAGATAAAGCAGTTTCCTCTTGACGGTTGCTGAGACCTGCAGGATGGAGGAGACTGTCCCAGGGTCATCCCTCCCTCTCCAGAGACATGAGGCTGTTGAGGGAGCCTGATCTGTGTCTCCCTGCAGCAGGAGTTGGTCAGGTTCCCTGTAGTGGCCACAACCCTCTTCATGTCATCTGCCAAACACTGCTGTGCTCATGTGTTCCAGCTCTCCCTCTTCCCCACCACGTCCCCAGGACAAAGCAGGCATGGCAGGGAAGAGCTGGAAACACAGGGCAGTGTGTGCATCCCATGGAGGTGGGGAGCATGTGGGGCTCCCCAAAATCTCACCATGTCCTGCCAACACATGGAGTGGGTATGTTCCCCTCAGGGGAGGCAGATGGTGCTTGGTGCCATGCCCAGGGTCACTGGTGGTGTCTGTGTGGGCTGCAGTGCTGGAGGCACCTCCCTCTGCTGCCCACCTGGATAACAGGAGCTGGGGGCCCTGGTTCCAGGGAAACTGAGGACTTAAACTCCATCCCTTGCTTGCGGACCATCTGTTGGGGGGGTCCACCCAGCCTCATTGTATCTCTCAGATCTGTCTTTTCTTTTCCAGCCTCTTCTCCTCTCATGGCTCTGTAACTCCCCAGAAGTTGAGGGCCCACCGTGACCCACCCTGTGCTTCAGGACGAGGGCTCTGTGTCTGCTGCAGCATGGTCCAAGCCTGCTTGGTGTGCTCCAGAGTTCATAAGGGCAGCCTGGCAGCCCGGGCAGCTGAGGCAGACATGGACAAGCCAGACAAGCCCAGTCCCTCTGCCAAGAAACATGTGCGTCTCCAGGAGAGGTGAGTGTGGATCGGCCCTGGCAGGGATACCCACAGCATTGCCCATCCCCAGGGCTCCCCCAGACTTCCTTCCTTAAAGCTCTCCACCTGGCACCATGTGCAGGTGCCAGGTCTGAAGGTGGAGCCAGCCCTGACCCCCCACTAAGCCCAGGATAGATCTTGACCCCATCCTTCAGAGACTTCCCAACAGAAAGGCAAAATGAACAGCTAGCTCCTTGTGCTTCAATCCTCCCCTCTCCTGGGCTCTCCACCTGGCTTTTGCTTGGTGTGGGGTGGTTTTAACTGGTGGTGTGGTGGGATGGGCTGTCTTTCTGTCCCTGGGTGGCAGTGGTTCAGCCAGGGACTGCTGTGCCTTGCAGGAGGGGCTCCAACGTATCGCTGGTGCTGGACATGAGTTCTCTGGGGAGTGTGGAGCCCATCCAGCCTGTCTGCACACCACGGGACATCACACTGAAGTTCCTGAGGACATCCAGCCATGTGTTGAGGAGACAGGAGCTCCAACAGCATGCCCAGAGCCTGGCACAACTCCAGGAGGAGTTTTCGGTGTGATGCTTCCCTCTTTCTCCTCACAGGAGGGGTGGCGGGGCCTGGCTGTGGTGGGACAGACAGAGCTGGACATTTCTGAGGGAGGCTGTGACCCCAGCTGTGCCCTAGAGCCCTGGTGTGAGGGCAGGCAGTGCGGGTAAACAGAGAGAAGGGGTGCCCGAGGTACCACCCTCTCCCTGGTGCACACACATCCCATTGGGGTCCCTGGAAAGCCTATCCTGCCATCCCATGCCAAGCTCTTTGGAAAAAGTCCCCCGTTATCTGGGGTAAGGACAGGGCTCATCCCAGGAGTTGGCATGTCTGGTGATGCCACAGGGTCCTTGGGTGAGCTTTTCCTCATGGCTGTTCCCTCCCACTGCAGAAAATCCCACCCAACTTCGTGAATCCGGAGGAGCTGGAGATCCCTGGACGTGCCTTCAAGGACAGATACAAAACCATCCTCCCCAGTATGTGCCACTGCATCCCTTTGCCTCCCATTTGCCAGTGCTCCCTCATGGGAGGGGGATGACTCGTAGCAGCCCTGGCATTGGGGTGGGCACAACTGGGTGCTCTTGGTGTTCCTGCCATGCTTGTTCCTACTCCCCATGTTGCAGGAGCTGGGTGTTGCTGGGGGTACACAGTGCTATGGGGTGGTACATGAGGGGGGTGTAAGGATAGCCCAGCCTGGAGTGCCCCTGCCACCATGGGGTCTTACATGTCCCAGGGGCATGTCCCTCAGGATGCAGAGACTGAGGCTGTTGTGGAAGGACTCATCTGGGCTCTAGTCAGCCACTGTGGGAATGTCCTGGGGGGTCATCACCCCAGCAGGTGAGTTACCCCATGTGCTCACTGTGGCACGTGTGAGTTTGGGCATGTACCCAGGCTGTGCCTTGCCAGAGCAGTGAGGGTGAAGTGGGGCAAGAATGGGCCTGAGGGAAGGTGCAGACAGCAGAGTGTGGCACGGAGCAGGAGGACTCAGCATCCAGTCCCTGAGGCTGAGACAGGGAGGATGGGTAGGGTCAGTCCCTGGGGTAATACCCGCCACATCTTTCAGATCCTGAGAGCCGGGTCTGCCTCAGGAGGGCAGGGAACCAGGAGGAAGACAGCTACATAAATGCCAACTACATCACGGTGAGTGTTCTGCCTGGTCAGGCTCCCAGGTCCTGCAGCCACGGCTCACATGGGCATAGGTGGCACCTGCTCTGTCTCACATGACTGCCAACAGTGTCCAAACTCTGCCCATCCCTGTCTGGCACACATGTGCACATTGGTGTGCACCTGAGCACTTGTGTGCCCTCAACATCCCTGTGTGGAGCTGGTGTTTCCTGACCTCTTCCACTCACCCCTCCAAGGGTGTTATGGTGCAGGAATTTGTGGGCACATCAGCAAATTAACAACTCAGCTCTTGCCTGGGCATACCTGGGAGACACAGGAATCTGGGAGGGCTCTGCAGGTGTTTGGATCACATCAGCCCCACCTGGAACTGATGCTTTTCCTGCTGATGGTGTTCCATGAAATGGTTTTGAGTATGAGATTTTAGGTCTTTTCACTTGGTAGTAGTGCAGGTAAGGCAGTCACCCACAATTATCTTATAAAGTTAGCCCTAAACTTTAGTGATTAAATTAAATTCCTGTGGAGATCCACCATACACACACCTTGAACCTGGCTTAAGGAAAGTCTAGAAATGCAGATAAGCAAATGAACTTATACATAATTTCTGAAGAGGGTTCATAGAACAGTCCTTAACAATTTTAAGCTGAGATCTCTTGACAGAGCTGTGCAGGTTTACAGCTCTGCCTGGAGTGCTGTGTCCTTGCTTTTCTAAATGCTTGGGTGCTGGGGGTGCCACCCCCAGCATCTCAAGGGCATCCTCAGCTGGGTCTTACACTCCTTGCTGTGTTGCCAAATGGAATCTTCATCTGGGAGCTGGAGTAACTCATTACTGACCCTGGGAGACAGCCTTCCTACACCTCTGCCACCCAGCTGCTGCCAGCTGCCACTGCACGCTGTCCCTGCTGCTGGGGCAGTGCCCATGGGGTGGAGTAGGATGTGAGCAGGACTTGGAGCTTTTCAATATCTTTGGTAATTTTATCCTGGGGGAGGGAGAGACAGTGAAGGCAGAGAATGCTTGGAGCTGTGAAACAGGGACTCTTGCTTGGCCTTGGGGAGATGCCCACGGTGAGGAGTGCAGCTCCCTGAGGGGGGTCTGCCTCGCCAAGGCATCCATCATGCTGGCTGTCATCACACTGATAACCTGGGGATGCTGGTAGGAGTTTGGGTGCACAAGGCCAGCTCCAGGGACTTCCTCCTGGATAGTGGGACCAGTGGGATGGGGAAGGTGCCTGGTATTTCCCCTTCAGGTCTATAAAAGCATTTCAAGGACAGGCTTAGTAGAAAATCACGTTTGGCTCAGGCTTTCACCTACAGAGGCAGAAAAGCACCATAAGGGCTGGAATGGTCTGGAGACAGGGCCCCCCTCCCCTCAGGGTGCCCCAACTTCCCTGATGCACCTTGTGCTTGGCAGGGCTATGCAGGCCACCCCCGGGAGTACATTGCCACCCAGGGCCCCATGCTGCACACTGTGACAGACTTCTGGGAGATGGTGTGGCAGGAGGAGGCGCCTCTCATCGTCATGATCACCGAGCTCCAGGAGCGCAAGGAGGTAACACTGTCCCTTCCCAGGCACTGGCACAGTCCCCAACCAGAGCCACAGGGTGGGGTGGGGAAAGGACAACAGTGAAGGGTTGTGCAAGACCAAATGTGGGGTCTGTGCTCCCACTGGTTCCCTGATGGATCAGGTGCAGGAGGAGAGTCCCAGGGCTGCAGGCTTGGTTCCATCCAGCAAAGTTTCTCCTCCCCACATTGGCCTTGTGTTCTGGGCATGCTTTGCCAGCTGGGTAACAGGCTAAAGGGATTAGAGCAGCTCCTGGGGAGGGGGCAGAAGCAGCAGGCAGCAGTGCCCCTCCGGCCCCCCACAGCTCTCCTCTGAGCTGGGAGTTTCCAGCCAACAGATTCAGCTGGGATGGGAGCTGGCAGTGCTGCCCTGGCTCCCCATCCAAGCAGCACCTGCCTGGGGAAACTGAGAACTGAAAACCCACTCTCTCTTTCCTGGCCATGTCCTCGCTCCCTTATCTCCTGACTGACCGCCTCCCTGTGCCCTGGGTCCTCCTGGGCCTGGAAGCTCCAGGGGGCTGGGGGGAGCTGTGCAGCCCTGGGGTCTAAAAGGCAGGGCAGAGCATGGGAGAGGGTGCAGGGCAGCAGATGGAGGGAGACGGATCTATCCCTTCTTTGCTTCCCCTCTGGATCACTCCACATCCACCTTCCCTGCTGCCCCACGACCCCCCAGATGATGCCCCTTCCCAAGAGCACTGAGCCAAGCACAGCTCAAACATCCAGTGGGTGCCTTGAGCACCTCACAGTCACAAACCTGACTTGTCCTCCAGAAATGTGTGCACTACTGGCCTGAGAAGGAAGACACCTACGGCCCCTTCACAGTCCGGGTGCAGGGGATGAGCGAGTGCACGGAGTACGTGGTCCGGGATCTCTGCATCCAGGTGGGTTTGAGCCCCATCCTGGGGCTAGAAGGGGAGCTCAGGGGAGGGACTGGCCATGCTTCTAACACCCCTGGGATCTGTAGTGAGATGGCAATGCTGTGTGATAGGAAAGAGGGTTCGTAGTTCTCAGGAGCCCCTGCCAGAGGAGGGGTCTGCAGAGCTCCTGCCTGGGTGGGCTGGGAAGGAGCAGGACCAGCCCTGGGGTATGGAGGAGAGGGAGTAAGCTGGGCAGAGTGGTGCTACCAGCCCAGAGTTGTTCGCACTGTGTTGTTGGGCTTTGCCATGTGGGCTCCCTGTAGTCACCCTGGGCTGACACTAAAGGACCTTGCTTGCTTTGCCTGCACTCTGAGGACAGTATTGGGCCACTCTGCGTCTGTTCCCATCTCCTGGGATGGGACACATCCCATTGTCCATAGCCTGGGGATCTCTCCTGGCTGTCTGGCAGAGGCTCAAAGAGGGATTCAGGAGGAGAGGAGTTGAGATGGGTACAGGCTGCTTGTCTTCTCCTTGAGCTGGACTAGGCTTTCATGTGGCCCCTGCTCCCACATCCTGATTTCTCTTTCCTCTCTGCTTAAAAAGCTCAAAGGAGAATGCCGTGAGGTCAAACACATCCTCTTCCCTTCCTGGCCGGACCAGCAAACCCCTGAGTCAGCCAAGCCTCTGCTGAACCTGGTGTCCAAGGTGGAGGAGACTCTGCAGACTGCAGCCAACCCAGGGCCCATCGTGGTGCACTGCAGGTAAGGGTTTGCACCTCACCTGAGCCCTGACTGTGCTTCACTTCGGGGTCAGTCTGCCAGAGGGGAAAATCCCACTCATGCTTCAGTCCTGCTGTGGTGCAGAAATCCCAGGGTATAGCAACCCCACAGCAGAGTTGTCAACCA
The DNA here is from genome assembly GCA_013396695.1 of Sakesphorus luctuosus. Classification (NCBI taxonomy): domain Eukaryota; kingdom Metazoa; phylum Chordata; class Aves; order Passeriformes; family Thamnophilidae; genus Sakesphorus; species Sakesphorus luctuosus. The sequence continues at coordinate 5,291 of VWZD01007949.1, read as the reverse complement.
GCAGCTCCTGTCCTGGATGGAGCAGGATGGAGGCTGCTCCTGTCCTGGCAGCAGGATGGAGGCATTAGCATGGCACATTCTGCAGTTGGGTCCATGGACAGTAGGGTAGGAGCAGAAGTCTGCAGTCAGGACCCAGCCACCAGCCCCATGGTACATCCACAGCTCTGGTTCTGGACCCTGTTTGAGTAGGACAAGATGACCCCATGGGTGGTCCCTTCCAGCCTGTGACTCCCTGAGTCCTGCTCACTCTGCCACGGAGCATGGCCTGCAGCTTGGCTGTGGAGTTGTGTTTCAGGGCAGCCCACCTGTAGGAGGTGGCCTCTGCCTATTTTCTCTCCCTGCTAAGTGAATTTGGGGACAGCCTCCCTGTGCCCTGCGTTCTGCTGGGCCTGGAAGCTCCCAGGGACTGGGGAGAGCTGTGCAGCCCTGGGGTCTGAACACACTCAGCATGTACCGCTGCAGGTTGAGTGCAAACTGCTGGGTGCTGGGATCAGAGCCCAGCTGGGTGGGAAGGGGCTGCAGAGCCACCTGCACTGTGCAGGGATGGAGCATGGACTGGTTTTGTGCTTCCAGAGCAGCCTCAGCCAACACAGCAAGACCCCCTTGCTTTAATGCCTGGCTAAGAAGGTTGGTCTAGCAGCTGGGACTGGCACCCCAGCATCCCTCTAGGAAGAAATCACGGCAGCAAACCAATTCAGGAGAGCATCCAGCTCAGCTAGAGTCAGGCCTGAGCAGTGGACAGTGTTGGTGCTCAGCACAGCTGTGTCTGTCCCACAGTGCAGGCATCGGCCGCACAGGCTGCTTCATCGCCACCAGGATTGGGTGCCAACAGCTGAGGGACAAGGGCCAGGTGGATGTCCTGGGAATCGTGTGCCGCCTCCGCATAGACAGGTGGGGAACTGCTTGGAGGGTCCTGCTGGGTGCCAAGCCTGGGAGGAATGATGTGGGAGGGATGTGGGGATGGGCATCCCGAGGGGGCATGGGGACTCCTTGATGGAAACCAGAAGGGTTGCTGGAGGATGCAGATCTGTGGACAGCAAACAATTTCCAGTGCTGGGCTGGCACTGCTGTCGGGGCTATTGTAGCTCTGACCTGAGGACATGAGGGACAGGAGAGGGGCTCTGAACCAGGAAGCCATCCACTCCTTCCCTTCCAGCTCAGCCACTAACTCCAGAAACACCCCATCTGGTCACTTTTCAAGAAGTGCTGGTAAAAATTAGTCAAATCAGTTGCTAACCTCAGTTTGAACAGCCCAGCAATGCTTCTGAGCCCATGTACTCTTTGGGCACCTCTGGTGCCTGTTTCAGAGGTGTCTGGACATGGCTGGTGAAGCAGGAATATTGTGTCCCAGGAACAGAGAACCAGTAATGGGGTTCTGGGCTTGGTTAAATGTCACTGGGCTCTGCCTTTCCCTTGCAGAGGTGGGATGATCCAGACGAGCGAGCAGTACCAGTTTCTCCATCACACACTAGCTCTCTACGCTTCCCAGCTGCCAGAGGCTGGAGGCCACTAGCACAGGGCTCCCACCAGGCTTCTAGCTCCCCACTCTGACCTCTCCTGCACCAGCCTCAGGGACACCTCCACCAAAACCTCTCCTGATGCTGCCAGGCCACAGAAAAGCAGCATGAACATGCCTCAAGATGAGCACAGCCAAGCAAACCCATGGGGACTGTGGCCTTGGACCCTGGGGATGAGCAAGGAGTGGAGGAGTCACAAGAGGGGTGCCATGGGTGCTCGAGGTGGCCATTGCTGCTGGCTTGAGGCAGATTTCACCCACAGAAACAAGCTTTGGCTTTTGAGAGGTGCAAGATCCTGAACCAGTAGAGCAAGCTGTGCAGAGGAACTGCAGCCAGGGAGTGCCAGGAGCGTGGTTTGCCTTTTAGCTGCCCAGAAATATTCGCTCTGTTAGACACAGCACTGGTAGAATTATCTTGAAATAAATAGAGCCTCTCTACTGACTGTGCATCTTCTGTGGGCAGGGTTGGGTTTGCTCCAAATACACACCATGAGGCTCTTCTTGCTAAAGACACACCTTGAGGGGTACAACAGGTACACAGGCAGCTACTGGTGTTCCATGGCTTGCTTTTCTTTCCACTTTCCACCTTCAGCCAACAGTGCTGGTATCACAGCTGTTGTCACCCCCTCCCAGATTCCCCATGAGGTGTTAGGAGTTTTTCTACTTCAGCTCTCTGATGCAGATTATGATCAGTGAAGCAAGTTTCCTGTCTTTCAGTCTTGACTTCTGCCATCTCAGTCTGCTCCACACTTAACTGGCCGCTGTCTGAGCTCTCTCCATTCCCTCTGCACTGGCTCCTCCAGCACTGCTGGGGACTGTGCTGCATTGTCACCTGTGCTATTGCAAACCCCCATCCCAGGCCTCAGCCCATGTATGGGGTGCAGCAGGGTTTGATCTGCTCTGGCTGTGTAAGGATATACCTGTGTCCTGAGAAACTGCCTCACCCTCTCCATGAAGACTGTGGGGTGTCCAGCATGCAAAGGAAAGGAATATCTCCAAAATCTCATGACTTCCCATACCCTGGGCTGGGATTAAGTCCCTGAACTTGGATAAGGGTTTCAGCACAGCCAAGATTGCTCCTGTTCCTCACTCAACCCACTTAAAACTCACGTAGGGACCCAGCTGTTCTTATTCTTCTCATGGTGTTCCTGTGCTGTGCAGGAGGTGCAGCCCAGCCAGCCAGAGCGTGCTGGTTCCATGGGCCCTGGGCTGCAGAGTCCTGAGAACAACATGCCCATGAGACCAGGTCCTGCCCAGGCCTCAGGAAAACTCCTTCCTCCACAGAATGATAGAATAGTTTGGGTTGGAAGGCCATCTAGTCCATCCCCTCCTGCCATGAGCAGGGACACCTCCCACTAGCCCAGATTGCTCCAAGCTCCATCCAGTCTGGTCTTGGACACTTCCAGGGATGGGGCAGCCACAGCTTCTCTGCCCAATCTGTGCCTCACCACCCTCTTATAGATAAGAAACTATATTAGATATAAAGATACAACATAGAAGATAAGACTGTAATTTTGGCCTGGGGTTTCCCAGGCTCTTAATCCATTCCCTACCCTTGCAACAACTCACTGGGATGGGAGAAAAAACCATGTTGGCCATGTGGCACACATCACTATTGTGGCACATGCCAGCATTGGTGGTGGCAAGGAGACTCATGGTGCTCCAAATTCACTGCAGCTTATGGAGAGCTCCATTGCCATTGAACACAGCACTGCTTTGGCCAGGCCTTTGAAAAGGCAGGACATGTGCCAAAATCCAGTGTTTGGGGTATTCCATAACAGCCCTGCTCTCAGGTGAGTGATGTAACCAGAGATGAGTCTCCAACATGATCCATGGACTCCAAGTAATCACTGACCAAGCCATCACCTGGAAAAGAGACATTTCAGGGCATGCTTTGACATTTCCAGACCAGCACTGGGGTCCCAGGAGGTCTGGGAGGCCCTGTGAGAGCACCTGCAGAAGGTGGGACCCCACAGAGGACAAGGCTCACCCAGCAGCACTCACCCAGCACCAGAGGGATGGGCTGACCTGGTGGCTGGGAGCACCAGGGACAATGTGGGACAAGGGAGTGACATCTGTTTGTGCTGGTCCCCAGTCACCCAGGGGTTAAACTCTGAACCAGAGAACACAAGGATAAGCCACCCATCACCCACGTGGGCAGAGCCCTGACCATTCAGCTTCTTAAGGAACTTGGTTGAGCAACCACATCAAAACCTCTCGGGAATGTCAAATATGCTCTTGTCTGGAGAGGCCCTGGAGCAGTGCCTGCTCTTGCACAAGACTCTGCCCAGTCCTGAACTCCTGGCATGGAGACCATGGGGTGACACCATGGGGTGCAGGGGTGTAGCCATGGGGAGCGGATCTGGTGTGTGCATCTCCACGTGTGCCACAACAGCTCCCCAGCAAGAACCAGAGCTTGGGGTCATGGTTCAAAGAAACAGCCAGGTGTCCCCCAACCTCTCAGGGCTGCTGTGAGACCCTCTGCCTGCTGGGTGCACCAGCCAGCTCTGCAGGTGGGCTCTCCTCAGCCAGCGCTGGAATAAAGGATCCAGCACAAGGGAATTGCAAACAGCCCTGTGTGTCAGCCCTCACTTTAGGACTGGCTCCAATTCCACCTGGATGGAGCAGCTGGGCAGCACCTGCCCTGAGTGCTGAGCACCACGTGGGAAGGCACAGCCAGAACCTGGAGCAGCTCCACATCCCCTCGAACCCAGCAGAGCTGAGAAGGGGCAAACAAGGGGCTTTCAAGTCTCTGAGCCCACCCTGATGGCTAAAGGCTGCTGTGGCAGCAGGCTTGTCCTGGGGTGTCCAGCGTATCCAAGGATATTCCGTGGGGTGTCTGGGTGTACCGAGGTTTCCAGGGTGTGCCAGGGTGTCCAGAGTGTCCCAAGGTATCCCAGGGTGTCCCAGGGTGTTTGTGGTGTCCCAAAGTATCCCAGGGTGTTTGTGGTGTCCCAGGGTATGCCACGGTGTCCAAGGTGTCCCAGGGTATCCCAGGATGTCTGGGGTGCCCCAGGGTATGCCGGGGTATCCCAGGATGTTCCGGGGTGTCCTAGAGTGTCCATGGTGTCCCAGGGTATCCCAGGATATCCTGGGTGTCTGGGGTGTCCCAGGGTTTCCATGGTGTCCTGAGTGTCCAGGATTTCCACGGTGTTCAGGGTATCTCAGGGTGTCCGTAGTGTCCCAGAACATCCCAGGGTGTCCGGGGTATGCCAGGGTGTCCATGGTGTCCCAGGGTATCCCAGGTTGTCCCAGGCTGTCCCGGGCTGTCTCGGGCTGTCTCGGGTGTCCGGGCTATCCCAGGCTGTCCCGTGTGTCCGGGCTGTCCTGGTTTATCCCAGGCTATTCCAGGCTGTCCCGGTCTATCCCAGGCTATCCCAGGCTACCCCGGGTGTCCGGGCTGTCCCGGTCTATCCCAGCCTGTCCCGGTCTATCCCAGGCTATCCCGTGTGTCTGGGCTGTCCCGGTCTATCCCAGGCTATCCCGTGTGTCCGGGCTGTCCCGGTCTATCCCAGCCTGTCCCGGTCTATCCCAGGCTATCCCGTGTGTCCGGGCTGTCCCGGTCTATCCCAGCCTGTCCCGGTCTATCCCAGGCTATCCCGTGTATCCGGGCTGTCCTGGTCTATCCCAGCCTGTCCCGGTCTATCCCCGCGCCCGCTGCAGTGAGTCCTCCGTGCCGGGAGGGGGCGCGGCAGTGGCGGCTCGGGGGCCGCACCCGGCGCGGGCGGTGCTGCGGAGGGCGCGGACAATACCGGGGCGGCGGCGGCGGCGGCGG
>VWZD01007948.1:1011-20435 GCA_013396695.1 Sakesphorus luctuosus | reverse complement strand
CAGTATATAAAGTTGGGGAAAGAAGGCGAAAGGGGGTTGGATGTTTAGAGTCATGGCTTTTGTCTCCCCAAGTCACTATTACAAATGATGGGATCCTCCTCTCCTGGTGATTGCTGAACTCCTACTTGCCCATGGGAAGCAGTGAATGAACTTGTTTTTGTTTGCCTGTGTGCACAGCTTTTGCTTTCCCTAATGAACTGTCTTTGTCTCAATCCACGAATTTTCTAGCTTTTACCTTTCTGATTCTCTTCCTGATCTCACTGGTGGGGGTGTAAGCAAGTGGCTGCGTGAGGCTTGGCTGCTGGCTTGGGTTTAAACCATGACACTTTATATGTATGTAAAATTGATGCTCAGCCTTCCAGAGTGTTTCCAACTGTCTCTTATATATTGCAAATTTCAAAATGGGCTTCTGAGGGAAAAAAAAAAAGAAAATAAAAAAGTATAAATAATTCCTCCTTTCTACATCTTTATCCTCAAAAAATCTATGCTCTTCATCAAGAAAAATAATAGCAAGCTATGGAAAAATATTGTAAAATACATAAATGTATGTCACATGCTATTCAAGATCAAATGGTAGATAACAGTATGCAATGTTCATATTTCAGATATACACTTACAGTAAATGCAGTCTTTGGTAACACGGTTTTGCCCTTGCAATATCTAGAATTGCTATTATTGATGTTAGTACTTTGCTCATCATTCTAAGCAATATCAGGCTAATCATTATCTATTACAACATTACATTTTCAATGAAGTCCTGCCCCACTATACCACTATACTATAGTGTAACTTGTCCCTGTTGTTCCACTGTTTTGGAGAAACTTAAAGGCTGTTTAATCACAACAGCTAAAATAAACGTTTATTCATGAATTTCATTCCTGCCCTTTTGCCACAAGCAAAGAGCAAGAATGAAATTCATGAATTATATATCTTGAAATTAGTGGCTACTATCCTTCTTAATTGAAGCAAATCACTCTTGAGCTAAAAAATACACAAACAAGTTGGGATTTAGGTACTTTTCCTTTACTAAATTTTGTATGCTCCACAATGACTGTGACTCCTCCTTTTTTACTTTCCTCTAGTATTAAGTATCCTGGCCTTCATATGCACACTGAAGAAAGGCCAAGGCCTTTTATCCTTATCCATTTCTATCATAATTAAATCTGCAAAAATCAGTCTCCCTTTCTTAGCATCATCAAAAGCCAAATTTAGATGTACTGTGGAGTTCACAACACATTGAAGAAAATTTTCCTAATCAGTCAACAGAAGTAGAAGCTGTTAAGACAGATGATGATAAAAACATACTCTGCGATAAATAGCTGGTTACTTTGCTCTTTCTTCCCATTGTAAACATGTGGTTGCAGAGGTGCAGTCACTTGATTCTTTGTATCTGGTATGAGGGAGATAACATTCGTACTGAACTGTGCTGCGTAAAGCTGTGACACACTGCTAAATGCAAGATTGATGTCCTATGTGTCTTGCCAAAGAGAATATCAGGAGAGAAATACCACTGAACAGAAGTATAGGGCTCATTATTTTACTATCAAAACCAAGTTAAAAAACTTTACAATTTTGTTCAAGAACATGTACTGAATGTTAACTACTTTTCACTATTTATTCTCCTCAAAATATTTTTATTCAGATTGAAACAGAGGCAATATATAACAGAAGCACATTACAAAGCATTAGGTCTCCCATAATGTTAACAGAAGCCTGGCAATTTTTCTTTGCTTCTTCTCACCACTTCATCTTAAAATCACCTTACAAAAACCAGCTTAAAACTCTGACCCTTTAACATCAGAAACATAGAACAGTTCCTTAACCCTAGCTTGACCTTGACATAAAACCAAAAAAAATCCATCCCCATCACCAGAAAAAAAAAAGCTCAACAACAAAATTTAAATAATTTTTTAAAAATTAAAACAAAACAAACAAAAAAAAAATCAAAACAGCAACAAAACAACATCAAACCAATTTCCCTGATTTGATACTGTAAATAATTTTTGAATGTCAATATTTTCTGTGAATGTGTTTTCTAGAAAGTTGACCTGAACTGTTACCCTGTTACTTTAAAGGAGGACAAGCAAAATGACACATCTTTGTAAGTATGTACTTTCTGTCCAAGAAACTATGGTATCTTCCATAGAATCAAAAGCTCTATTTAAGGTTAAATGAAGGCTAAAGTACCATCTACAACCTCATCTGCCTTTCTTCTCCCAACTTGTCTAAAACAGGAATAGTATGTAAAAAAAACCTACAGAACCATGGTTTGGCAGGAAAAGTCATCATACTTGTGATACTCCCAGTAGTTGTAGGCTCATAGGGTTTTACTTCTGTGTTTAGTGACTCATGGTGCCTGGCACTTTCAGAGTATTATTACTTTAAAAGCCTGGTTACAAGTCCCTTCAAAACACCTTTTGTTTAATTGATTATCAATATCTGAACAACTATCACATTCCATGTTCCATGGACTTGTAAAGCAAAATATACATAGATATTGCCCCCACAAAAACGCCAAAGCAGCAGAAAGGATTCGAGTAAGTTCATTTTGGAGGCAAGAATGCTGAAAACTTACAAAACCTCACAGTGCTGCAAGACAGCGCCGGGTCTCAGGGAGAGGTAGTTCCTGTGGTCTTCCAGAGCTTTTTATCTTCTCTTTCTTATCTCCCACCCTCTCTGGATGAGGAGACCTTTTGCATATCTGCCAACATTATCTGTTCTGCATACCAGAAAGAGAGAGTTCTCACTCACAAACTGCTTGGCAACTTGGGGTTGTGCAGAAGGGAAAAGAAAAAATATATCTAACCCTCTTGAGAGAGACACTTTGCAGGCAGGAAAGGCTTTCTAAGTGAAAGTGAGTTCTAGCTTTCTGTTGCAAATTCTCCCGAAAGTGCATCTATCCCTACAGATTGACTAATATTTTTCATCTAGAACTGTTTAAATTACAAGCATCAAAAATAGACATATCAGAGAATATTTTCACTTCATAAAATCTAATGCAAGCTTTCATCATCACTGCATCAAGAACATTTTATAGCTAAAGAATACATCTGGGTTCACAGAAAACTTATTTCAGCTGAACTCACCCACCCTAATTTCTATACCAGGATGAAAAAATAGCGGTAACACATAAAACAAAATATTGAATTTATATGCCAAGAGTACTTTCAGAACAATGCAGTTCTAGAAATGCACAGCTCATTTTTTTTGGATGACTTGAATCAAGTTAGTCTGGCAGTTTACTTGTAGTTTCAGAGAAAGGGTTAAGTTTTGGGGGATTATTATATCCTGCATTGTCATAGACAAAAAAGAACAGTTCTGAACAGTTATGCAGGAAGTTGAAGCTAAATAAATGTATGTAAAGAGGCCAAAATATTCAAATACTACAGTTGTCGTGTGATGTTGCAATATGTGGCAGAAATAGAAAGCACCAGGAGAGTCAAAAATCACAACGCCACAGAGTCAAAGTAATGGCTCAGAGCACAAAATCTAAGTGTCTGTACATGACCTATTTAAGTAAATTATCTTGTTCATCTATTGTTTAAACCATTTTTACTATCACTGTCTGTCACTTTATAAAGAATGCAAAGGTTTTGTCCTTCAGTTGCTCCAAAATATGCTAGTTTAAACCCATACTTTTATTTATTTATAAATCTTTGGTAAGTCAATAACAGAACTCACACCTCAAGAACAGACAGTTCCCAAAAGTGCCAGTCCCTGGGATGGTGCATACTCAAAATTTCACACCAAAAAGAAATAAACTCAAGACTTTCCTTGGAAAGGTGTTACTTGAAAGCTTGATTATTTTTCAAGTTGTTGATATTGCCCATCAGGTCTTCCTGTGCATAATACTCAGATGCCGCTAGAAAAAAGTGTCCATATGACTCCTCTTACCTGTGACTCAACTATTGCCAAAAAAAATGCTGACTGAATGTATGCTTGATACACAATATGGAAATATTTTTTGCCAAGACACAGAAGAGATCAACTGCATTGCTGGAAAATTACCTGAAGTTGTCTTGTGGATAACTGTTTTCAGAGAAAGCAAAAAACTTGATTGGTAATGAGTCTATCCCAAATATTATTTGTTATCACTCTCTCTTTATGTAATCCCTATACACAGGAGATTACAGGAGACATCCAGAAAAAATAATCACCTCCCCTTTTTTGTTTTTATGTCTTTTAAAATATCCTTTCTTTTTTTTACTCTATATGGCCAAAGTACAAAAATTCTCTCCAAACCTGAAGAAGTATACAATTTTAGCTACACACCTGCATGTCCTAGCATTCAGATTGTCAGTCTTTCCAAGTTTACTTCTAAATTCATGCAGAATTCTTTATGGGAAACAACAGAGTTTATCAATGCAGTCTAATAAGTCTGATTGTCTGCTTTAAGTTTTATTCTGTCTTCATGAAACTTCACCTTATGTCCTCAGGCACAGAAAATGCTCTCCATTTTTACTGGTTTGATAGTAGGTCTAATAGTAGATACAATTCTGTGCACTTGGCTCATAATATGTTTTTCAGATTTAAATCCTAACATGATCCATACATTTGTATCTTCAGATGTATGTTATTGCAAGGTATCTGAGGGGCTTTAATTTTGCTCATTTTTGAAAGTTATACAGATTCAAAATATTAACGATTTAAGGATCCCTTCAATGTTAAAGCAACTATTGCTGGACAGAGATCTACAATGAGCACTATGAATTTAAACATTGTTTTTTCTAACGTGTTGGGTGTCAAATGGCTGGAACCTTAGCATCTGAGATATTCACGCTTGCCTCATACAAGGCAAAAATACGCATCAGCAGCAGCATTCTGGGCTTTGCATTCCAATTACATTTGGATTTGAAGAAAATGAATTGTCAATGGAGTATTGCCAAGGAAAAAGCATGTAAGTCCGAAATTTGTTTCCAAGGATATTGGTCCAGATGCTTTTCAGTCAGTTTTCTTGTACAATCCTATTTGTCAGGTAAATTAAACAATTATTCTGCAGAAGAAAAGGACTTCACGCAACAAGCCTTTAAGGTGTATGGTGAAAGACCCTTTATTACACACTGTACATGGTTTATATAGGATTAAGGCTATATTCTATTGGCTAAATTGACCTTCACACCATCAAACTGCAAACTGTAATTGGTTGTAATCCATATTTCACAAGTCCACTGTTTTGATGAACTCATCCTGTTTTCAGGTACATCTCTGGAGTCCAGTGGGACACTTGGAGAGTTCTCATGATAAACTTCTGGAGAGTTGCTGAGAACTCCCAGGGAGTGATTTCTCCTTTACTGGTCAACAGCAGCTGTGGCCTTGTTGATTCATAGCTGGTAGCTGCTCCAGTCTCACAGGGTCCGTATAGATCTGAATTGCTCACGTTTCTTTTCTTTGTACTAACAGTCAGGGAATTCAGATATATGAGAGGAAAGTTCAAAGTATGTCTACAAATGGAAATCCTCTTATCTTTTTCAATTTGTGATGAAAATGACACCAGCCTTAGCAAGATATACCTACATATGGATACTGCAGCATGAGTGGAAAAAAAAATCCAAATATTTAAGAAAATTATCTTTGAAGAGAAAGACTCAATGTTTCCACAAATTGATTTAATAATAACATATAGTCCTATCAGAAAAAAGTTCTTATCTCCTTATATTTGATAATGTTCCTCAAAGGTCAGTCAGAAAAATTCACAGCTTTCAGTCTTCTACATCTTCCCTACTTAAGGACATCTTCTATTTGTTTACAACTCTCCTGTGCGACCTCTGTTTTCTCAGCACTTCATTAATTTGTCCTTAAATTTTAAATAAAATTTTGGATATAACTCCTTGCTGGTTACTAGGTACAAGGATTGTTTCATTTACAGTATTGTCAATGGTAAGACACAGGAACACAGCTAGTTAGTGCTGGCTGAGCTTTCACTGTCTTTAAAAGACGATGACAGCCTCTTGAAAAATGAAGTGATGAACAAAAATAGCTAGCAACAAATTTTACTTATAATTTTATTAATTTCATATGTACATGTAAATACATTTCTCACATAGAAGTCCCAGCTTCTAAAAACCATGCATTCAGTAATATTTGTAGACAACCTTTGATAAATGTAGCAGCCTTTTATTTTGAATTAAACTATCAAAGGTGAAATGAGTCTAATACATTCACGCAGTTCTAATCCATTGTGATTTTTGTTCAGAGCATTATGTCTGAGCAGTTCTGGTCATGTTCTGCTGCAGACAATCAGGACAGCAGCATGCACTAAGAAGACAAATTTTCACCCTGACCTCATCTAGAACATACTTGACAGCAATTTAAGAAAAGCAGCAGGGCTTTGAAAATTATAATGAGAAAGGAAGATCATTTGTGTAATTTCTGTAATGTTGAGCATTACCACTGGGCACTCACTATTAATTTCATTTCAGCACTGCAATGCGTTGCCACCACCACTGCTCTTCGAGCTGTAATTAAGGTAAAGTTACTGTGACAATTTTGTAATTTCAGTTTTTCAGATCTTCAGTTCTGAGGTTTATATTTTGATGAAATTCCTTCCTATCAGCCCACAGCTGTAAGCTAATAGACTGTAACAAATCCAAATGTCACATATGATAAAAATATAGCAAATGGAAAGCAGGCAAAAAAGCACAGCTAGTTCTAACTTTACAAGTACTGAAACAAGTCAGCCATCCCTGAACGTGCAGAATATGTTATTCTGTTTCCCTTTCCACAAGTTCTCTCTCAGGATCAAGTAGCCCCTCATTTCTAGCAAAACACCAAAAGAGTATGTCTAGACTCATTTGATGACATTTACTGGTAGTGATACCCATTAGTTACCTCTGTATTTCCATTAAAATTCTTATTCACTTGAAAGGATAATTGTATCAAAAGTTGTGAAATCAAACATATTCAAAATAAAACTATTAAAAGAAATCAATGCAACTATTAAAAGAGATTATCTGCAGTATTTTCAGGCTAAGTTAAACCTAGTCTAATCTCCTATGCAGAAAAAAATAAAATTAAATAAAAAAAATGAAATGAATTAAAAAAATCATATTAATTGAGGTATCTGCAGCAATATTGCAGCACTTAGATGTGCCAGTTGTTTGAAAACAATCAATACCCAGATACAGTAAGAATGCAATCTTTTCTGTATTTATTTAGCTTATGCCAATGAAAATCAACAAGTACACTGCTCCAAAATAGTCCATCAACTGGACATTTGAATGTACAGGATTAATGATTAAATTTCACACAAATAGTGCTGTTGTCTTGACAGTTGTGTTTTTTGCCAGATAAACTTGTCTCTTTAAATATAAGTTTTCCCATTTCAGCTCTACTCTTTGAAAGTATATCACAGAGAAATCATAACACTTGCAATTCCTACCTGGATATGAAAGTCTTAGCGAATGTCCTTGGCAATTTTATTCCAATTAGCATTCTGGAGATCAGTTAATGAACATTAAAAGTATTTAATCGAGTTGTCTGTGATTATATGAAATGTTACTATGCTTGTTTAGATTGCTTAAAGATATATATTAATTATATATGCTGGCAGCATTTTTAGTAAATCATAGTAATATTTTTGTATGATCATTCTGTGATAGATGTTTATTTAGCTGTTTGTTTTTATTCTCTCTATATAACTTTCACTTTGGTCCCAGAAGATGGGCTTGAGGTCAATCATTTATATGGGTGTGAGAAAACACACATCCTCTATTACTTCTTAAAAGATTTTAGGGTAGGGACTGTCTGGCAAAGTATTTGAGGAGCTTCCTCCTTCAATAAATTAGAAAATTAAAAATACTCTGTGACAAGGAAATCTAGAATGCTTTGTAAGTATGCTGTATAAAATGCCAAGATCTAAAATTGCCTGATCTTTCTGGAAAAAAAAATGTATGGAAATTGAAGAATTTCTGCTTGAGTGTTCTTGGTAACTTCAGAGAAAACTGCCCAACTAAAAAATTTGTCTCAGTGAATTCAAAGGGAATTTGCTGTTTATGTCAAGGAAGCCAGACGGTAACCCCCTTATCCTTATGTTCTGATTTCCTATCAATATGATTAGAATAATAACACTGTATTTCCCATTCCATTTGTCTGTTTGGATTGCTAGATCTTCAGCAAAAGATTTTTTTCTCACTACAAATATCAGAAAGTAATGATCTTGAAAAAATTTTTAGTGCTACCCTAATGAATACAGTTGAGAGTCTAAAAAGACATAGGTAAGTGAAATATATTTTGGTCAGCTGAAGTTCTTTGTATTTATTTAGTCGTATGCATTCAGAGTAATATCTTTGCGCAGAATAAAAGAGGAATCAAATATTTTTCGGTGTTTACTTCCTATGCCTTTGCCCTGATCCAAAACCCTTTTGAAGTTAATAAATATATGATAAGCATTTGTATTTCCATAGATTCCTGAAACAAAAAGGAAATATTTTTTTTTTCACGAACATTCAAGAATGCTAATGGATCTAGTCTTATGAAGCAACAGATTTTATGTACGGAAATAAATTTAATTCATTGCCAACTAAAGACAGTAAGATAATGAGAAATAAGAAAAAAAAAACAAAAACGTAAAAAACATCTTCATCCCACCTTCCCTTCTTCCCAAGCCCAAATTCATTCCCAATTTCTTTACCTCATTCTGGAGTAAGAAGAGGAATTGAGATTACTGCCATTTCATGTTACTTTTTCTCTGGTGCTTTTGCTCTTCATACTCTTCCCCTGCTCCAGTGTGGGATCCCTTCAACAGGAAACAGTCCTTCATTCCAAACTGGATCTTTCCAATGGGTTGCAGATCTTCACAAACTGTTCCAGTGTGGATCCTTTCCATGGGGTGTAGTACTTCAAGAACAAGCTGCTCCAGCATGAGACCTCCATGAGGTCACAAGTCCTGCCAGGAAAACTGTGCCAGTATGAGCTCCTTTCTCTTCAGGTCCTTACAGGAGCCTTTTCCTTTATGGACTCTCTATGAAGTCTCAGCTTACTTCAGGGTACATCCACTTGCTCCAGTATGGAGCTGTCCACAGCTGTGGGTGGATTTCTACTCCTCCACAAACTTTCATGGGCTGCAGGGCCACAGCCTGCCTCACCATGATCTTTACCACCAGCTGCAGAGAAATCAATGCTCCAGTGCCTGAAGCACATCATTCCCTTCTTTCATCACTGACTTTGCTATTTGTAGGGTTTGTTCTCTTACATATTCTCACTCCTTTCTCCAGCTGCTGTGGCCCAGCAGTTTTTTCTCCTTAAGTATGTTATCCTGATGGCACTACCACCATTACTGATGGGCTCAGCCTTGGCCAGCAATGAATCTGCCTTGTAGTCAGCTGGAACTGATGCTACCAGACATGAGGGGTACCTTCTCACCTCCTGGCACCTTCTCACAGAAGCCACGCTTGCAGTGCCCCTGAGTACCTAAAACCTTGTCACAAATACTCCCAAGACATTAGACTTAAAAAACTGCATTACTGACATTTTAGAAAGCCAAGGTAATATAGTTAAATAAAAAAACTGATTAATTCTGTACTGTAAAGGAATAGCAAAATTTTTGATGTTATTTTNTACCTTCAGGGAGCATCCAGTCCCTCCCGTGGGGCGGGGACTCACACAATGGGTGATTAACTCTGTGAGTCATGGGCTATTTTTGGACTGTTGATGGCCCATTAGCACCAACGCCCCCTCAGGCTGGGAGTGGAGGTGCTAACGACTCCCTGGGAAGCTGCTGCAAATGGGCCATTGACCTTGGGAATGAATAGATGGGGGTAGAATACATAGCTTTGGCCACCCCCATACAGTGACAACTGGTCCCACTTGCTGAACTAGGACAAGTACTTTCTTTCTCCTTCTACATTCTAATACAGATTATGATAAGGATATTTAATGTCAAAGCAACTGCAGACAATTCTACAGTGGTACCAGGAGCAGCAAATTTTGTCCAACAATGGCATATACACACTTTTCTTCATCTGAGGCAAATAGACATGCTCTGTTAGTATTCTGAATTTTTTTATCTGTTCTTCTCTTGCTGTACACTTCAGTTACTTATTCTATATCGCTGTTACTGTCTAACTGGTAATGTTTCAAAATGCAAGTCTTTTATTCTGTCTCCATGTCTTATTTTTGTTTCAATTGCCATATTTTTCCAGGAATTATGTGTTATGGCTATATAGATGCCTTTCAAGGAAAGGTTTAGATTAAATGAGCCATAAAGTTCCTTCCAGTCCAGTGCATTGTAGTTTGAGGTTTAGAAAAGAATTGATTATGGTAACAGCTACATGAGGTTTGTACCAGTGATACTGGCTCCATGTCAAGCATTGTGGAAGTCTTCAGGCTTACAGAATATTAGAAGAGTGGACATGAGTGCAATTGAACTTGTGTTATACTTAAAAATGTTCCAAACAAATGTTCCAAATGTTCTTTACTGACACAGTATGAAATTTCTGGTCATGTGATAGCCAAATACACAGGAATCCTGGGAAAAATCTAAAAAAGTAAACATATATATAAAAGAAGAGAAATATGATCACTCTAATAAGGGATTGTCACTTAAAGTAGTCAATTGAAATCTTCCATAGCCAGTAAAAAGAAATAGTTGTTTCTACACTGTGAGTTTCCTGACTGCAAGGTAGACATTTGTAAAAAAGAAAAATAGTCAAATTCTTTAGAGAAACAGACCCCAAGTGAATGCCCAGAAGTTGTGTCAGGGCAGGTTTAAGTTAGATATTAGAAAAAGGTTCTTCACCCAGAGAGTGGGTGGGCACTGAAAAGGCTCCCCAGGGAAGTGATCACAGCACCAAGCCTGCCAGAGTTCAAGAAGTGTTTGGATGATACTCTTGGACACATGGTGTGACTCTTGGGGATGGTCCTGTGCAGGACCAGCAGTTGGACTTGATGGTCCTTGTGGGTCCTTTCCAACTTAGCATATCCTGTTATTCTGTGATAATTAATTGAGATCTAAATGTCCACAGTAAAATCAACAAGAAGCAGATCAAGTGAATCTCATGATAGATAATTATCAAAGTGTGTCACTTCAAGTTCCAGAGTTTGGCATAAAGCCTGTACTGGCTGGAGCATGTGAAATTCAGTGTGTAAAATAAAAGCCTAGCATGGAATTATATAGTGTGATTTGGCCAAACTGTGATATGATTGCCTTCTTTTTATATATTATGTACTGCAACTATACATGTGACAAAACTGTAATTAAAGTCATGGTATGTCTGTAATGCATTAGTAACTGTTGTCCTGAATAAATAGTTAAATTAGAAAGGGATGGTCTTCCTGAATGTCTAAATTGAAAAGAGCTTTTATAATTTACGAACATTTCAGGAAAAAAAAAAAAACAATCAACCCACAGGCAGTCTTCTACTCTCCATTTAATTAAGAGACCTGGAGACTGGTGCAGTGCAGTACTTTACAGTAACATTGTTTCACTTTTCAAATGTCTTCCATACATGTACAGAAACAGGAAATAAAGTTATCTCCTTTGAACTACCCAGGTAGCAGCTTCAAAACAGGAAGACAAATTCCAGAACATTTCAGCACCTTCAAAAATGAAACTATGGCTACAGAGATGCCTAAATAATGATTTATAAGCGTAATTTGAAATACCCAGGTTTAAAAGTCTAGCTCATGTATAGAATGATAAGGTATTCTTATGTTGGCTTAAAGTATTTGCCAGATATCTTTTGAAATGTAATAAAGACTGTAAAATAGAAAGAGTCAGGCTGAGAACAAAACTGAAAATATTTCTAGCAGAGAAATAACCTTCCTTTCAAACAGATTCTTTCCTATTAGCTACTACCTCTGACCCATATCCTTTAACAATGACCTCCTATGAGCAATGTGTATAATAAGACATGCTGAAATAACCTCAGAACTTATACAAGCATGTCAGGAAATAAGTATTTTACTGACTCTAGCCACAAGCCACAATATTTATATTTAATAAGCAAATAATAAACATTACATTAATTTTTTAAAATTACAAAGACTGGAAACCATCCATGAAATTGTCAATTATCTGACTCTCCCTGCAGTGCTGAAAGGATAAAGCAAAGATTCAAATCACATTTTGCACTGCATCAATCTCCAATTTATACATTCCCCCTTGCTCAGCCTCTTTAACCTCTCAGAACCAGTAGTCCCCATGCTCATTTTCTTTAAAAAACATCTGACCTGTATACTTAACTCAAATATGAGTTCATCTCAAATATGCATTTTAGACCAGGTTCCCAACATCTCTTATTCTCTTTAAGAAATGTTTTCTAGTATTGTAGGAAATGGCAGGATCGAGGTTACTCAAAACATGAGTATTACTATTATAGTTTCATGGAGTGATTCTCTAATCACTGTCTGAGTTTATCAATGCTGAAAATCATGGATATCTGGAGTAATGATTTGAGTCCTAATATATGCAACTTTCTTTCCTGCCCTTGAGTAACAATTACCTCCATAGCACTCTTACATATCTGCTTCGGCTAAACAAATAAAAACTTTGATTAATTAAATAGCTAGAATTGAAAATACATTTTTAGAACTGGTTTTATAGCATTCAAAACCTTTTTTTTTGAAGAGTATTTGTAGTCACGATAATTCATGAAGACTAAATTTCACTATAAAAATGTACCAGTTATGAAAGTTGACTTGCTGACAAAGTCTCTGAAACCAAGCTAGAATTTCTCATGAAAATAGGAGGAAAAAACTGAGATGATATGCATGAATTCTCTTTTTATCACATTGTCTCTCATCTACTTCACCTATTGATAAATGCCCAGCTCTCAAAGCAAATTCCACAGGTCCATCAAATTAGCATCTTTCCCTGACCTTTTGCAAGTATTTTCTACTTCTGTTTGAACAGCCCTCACAGTAAGAGAATGTTGAAACATGTAAATCAGTCATTGAAAATGCCACAGTGTTGTTAATTACTGTCTTGCTGGTGTCATGTGTTTACTATACCAGAGTTAATCATGTTTATAAAGGGTTCTTTACAAAGTGTTTTAGAGAGTATCTGCTAGTCTTTAAAAACAAAGTCTAATCTCAGAGGAATATGTCTACCTAAAGTTAGACAGAAAATGCAAAGGACTAACTATCATCCCAATCATCATTCAGCCATCTGTTACATAAAAGGGCATTGTCCAAATTTGAATCACCCCAAAAATAAGAATATTGTTGGAGAAGTCAAAATGTGCTTTGATAGACTACTTAGGGAGGTTGATAGCATAATATTGCAAACAAATTTCATTTTCACATAATGATAATAATTCTTCTCTAAATGTTTTTAGATTACAAGGAATGTATGGGTTAAGACTGTTAGATATCAAATACATTAAATAAGTTTGCTGGCATTCCATGTTCACTTCCCCTTGCATAGGAAGCCTAGCGGAAATATATACTAAACACAAAAACTTCACAA
Organism: Sakesphorus luctuosus; assembly: GCA_013396695.1. Classification (NCBI taxonomy): domain Eukaryota; kingdom Metazoa; phylum Chordata; class Aves; order Passeriformes; family Thamnophilidae; genus Sakesphorus; species Sakesphorus luctuosus. The sequence continues at coordinate 7,030 of VWZD01007948.1, read as the reverse complement.
GAAGCTTGAATCCATTTTCATGGTTTTGATACAAATTATTTGGTTGCTTAGGAGTTGTACATTAAATTGAAAGCACATATAAACACATTATGTGTACTTTCATTTTATAGAGGGAATTATATATATAATTTGAAATTTGAATATCTGTGTATATAAACATTCATAATACACACAGTATGATAACTCTTCACAGTTGACTCTAAATAACCGACTCATTGAAAACCCTTATGTGAGAACAGGACTTTTATGTCATTTACAATAACATTTCCAGTATTTCAATCAAGCAAATTGTAAAGTTCACATTTTTATTTCCCCCAAGTACTTCTCTTATGACAGATACTACCTCTTATTTTTCTGTATTAATTACTTGCTATCTGTTATTTTTAACTTAAGTTTTACATCAAAAGGCTGAGATTGGATAAGTTGACGCCTGACTGCAGACTGTGGAGTTGGTATGAGGTGGCCTGCTCTGTGACTGTAATTAAGCATGGCTGGATAGGACAGTCTCCTGGACTGAGGCTAAGAATGAGAGAAACCAGTAAGAAGCCTGCAGTGCAAGAGGAACAACAAACTCAGTTTCTCAGGACTCCTGAAAGACTCACTTGTCAGAAACTCCTGTTTGTGAGGGCAAACACTTCAGGTTGTCCCTTCAGTAGCAGCTAGTATGGCCCAGCAATGCAGACCTGTGTAGCAAACTGCTGCTAAGGACCTGATGANAGGCAGCAGAAAAACCCACAGAAAGGAGCCGTCCCGGCCGGAAGGCAACTGACTCCCCACCGCCTCCCAAACCCCCCTTCCCCTCAGCCGTGTGTAGTCCCCAAAAACAAAAGAGACAACCTGCCCCCACCCAAGAAATCAGCAGTTAACGACTCTTTTTGTTAACTCCTAGCATGGGCAGTTAGTGGCAGGGGAGAGAATTTACATAAGAATCCCAAACTACAACAATCAGCATTTATTTCAGCTTAAATTTAGTCTGATTCATGGACTTGAAGTAGATTAAAAATAGGCCTATGTGCTTCTGAAATGCATCTTCCAATTTAATATTGCCTAAAAAAACCTCACAACCAACTAGTTTGTATGCTTGCTGAGACCACAATGTGAATAAACCAGAGCACAATAAATAATAGCAATGGGGAGAGCTGCACTAAAAAGGTAGTCTTGATCCATACTAAAATGATAAGGTAGGAAAAAATCTTTAGAGATGAATGAAAAGCAATTTTTTCTTATAAAATAAAATGCACACTTGGTGAAAGCTGAAATGACATTGAAAAGGACTGGAGAGACAGATCCATTTTACAGTTATAAAACGACAGAACATAGAGAGGTTTTCAGACTTCATTATTTCTTTTTTGTCTTTTACAAAAGATCTCAGTTTTCTCTGTAGGTAATGTCACTTCATTTTGGTGCGTAATATAAAAAAGTACAGCATTAGACATTGAAAGTTTTTTGGCATTTCTTTTGGTTCCCTTGGAAGAAGAGGTGAACTCACAGACAAGATAGATATTTTCCAGAGAAGAAACAAACCTCTTTTTTTTTCTTTATTTTTTTTTAAGGGAAACCAAATTTGGAGCTAGGATCCTATAGAGCTCTAGATGATGAAGTAATAAACAGTGTCATACAGCATACAGTCAAATAGTGTCATAGCCCACAGCATATATTCTTTGCTTTTGTTATTAAGGATGTGAGCCCTTCCTCCCACTCCCCACAAAAAATCAAACCCAAGCTTTTCATCACAGCTTTACATCAAAGGGCTGCAAACTAGCGCCGCAAACAAAAGCTTGTAGCAGAGTGTTCGTTATCATACCAGTGATGTTCTCGTAACTCGTAGATCCTTGTAGTAAGTTGTCATGGCTTCAGCTAGGGTAGAGTTAATTTCTTCTCAGTAGATGCTACAGTGCTTTAACACCAGAGGTCTATATAACGTCTATATAGTGTTTAACAGTAAATGATATCTGTTGAGTTTCTTATTCAAAGACTGCAGAGCAAGGCTAGTCTGTGCTAATAAAATATTTGTGGTCTTATCAACAAAAGCAAACAAACAAAAAAACTTTCAGAATGTTAAAGGAAACTGTAGCAAGGTGTAAGGACTTAAGGCGCAGGAGATAAGCACAGAATGGAGTCACTGGATGATGATAACTCCAAGCATGGTAGAAGCACGATCTGGGTGGCACATGCTGGGTAATGCATCCAGACAGGAATTCCAACCGTGGCAAGCCATGTAAAGAAGAAACTACTTGTATACATATCACTGCTCAAACAAATATCACTCCTAATTATGGGACATATGCCACCTGTGATCACCAAAGCCCTCCCCCACCCACTCAATATGCCTCTGTGGATACCTGGAACTTGGACTGTAAGTTAAACCACAGTGAGAGGAATTTGAGATAAGATAAAAGTGGAACTATCACCTGGGTGTTACCTCAGACCTAGGGGGAAGTGAAAAAGCTTAGAGAGAAGAAGGTATCATGGTTTATGAACACAAGAAATGTGTAATTTTTGGTCCACAAGGAAAGTCATCTCAAGAACCGTGCTGAAATCAGCTCAGACTGAGTAAAAGATAATTCTGGCAGGGGGAGATCGTGACCATTGACTCATGGTCCCCTGACCCAAGAAACCCACTGACTCATGAGAAGAGAAAGACTGGGAGTGGGACAAATTAGCATTAGAAGTGAGGGAGTCATTTGACCAATAGAATAAGAGAACTGTTTAGCTAGCAAACATTAATTGCTTTGTTTGTTAAAATGTATAAATAATAAAATTTTTGATCAACCTCAAGACTCCAACCACTGATAAGACCAAAGTGAAAAAGGACCAGTGAGACACAGCTGGGTTCAAGGTGACTATCTTCTTCTTGATCTCTCTCTCTTTCTTCCCTTTTTCTCTACTTCTCTCTACTCATGTTTACTGTTAAATAAAATCTATATTTTGACTTTGGTATGTGGTCTTGTTTGCTCCTTAATTCGGACAGAGGCATCTCTCACTAATCAGATCTTAACTAAAGGTTCCCAAAGGTTTAAGCAAGGGATGTTAACAGAGTTCTTCAAAATAAAAGCACAGAAAAAATACAAAGGTCACAAGACTATAATCTTGACCACAAATGAGTAATTACTTGTCGCTAAAAGATTACAACTTATTGAACTTGGTGAAAGTGGTTTTAGGAATCACACAAACAGGATCAGATATCCAGAACATGTAGAACACCATGTGTATAGCAAAACTTGAGGATGAATTAATGAAGAATAAGAGAATAGTGTTTAAAAAGAAGCTTGTACAAAAAAGGAAAAGAACAAACCCAAGTAGATCCACAAGTGAGGAGAAAACCCCTTTCCACCAACATCATATGTGGGAAAACACTAAAATGGACCTCTGAGGAGTTTGGCGCTGGGAAGCAGCCCGGAGCTGACCAGGTACAAACATGGAAGACTTTGATTGGGGGAGTTTGAAGTTATGTGTTTTATTGCAGGGGTTCTAGTTCAAAAGGTTTTATTGTCAACCCCTGCCACCAAAGCTTTGTCCCTGTTGAGTCATTGCACTGCTGAGGTGTGGGGATTGTCTCCCAGGTCGGGGCTGTGCCTCCTTGGGGGCATCCCCCAGCCCGTGCTGCCAATGCAGCCGCTGCTTCATTGCTGCTGCTGCCAAGTTGCCAGTGGGGCTGCTGGCAGTGCACCCACCCCTCCTATGCATTTCCACCTCTGGAAACCCTATTGGTTATCTCACCCATTTATCCCCAGTTCCTCAGTTCCTATTGGGTTTGATCCTTCCATTTTCCCTATTAGCTAGCTGAGTACCCACGTCACTCCCTTCCCTTGAGCCCTCACCCAATCCTGTCCAAGTTACAGCACCTTCCCCTCAGAATCCTATAAAAGCTACGTGATAGCACAATAAAACCTGTTTTCAACACAAGTCCCTCCGAGTGAACAGATCTCTCTCTCATTCCCCAGCTCAGAAGGACCTCTGGGAACCATCTCTCCTACCCCTCAACACCGTATAATCCCCCCGCCCCTTACATGGGGGCATTTTTGATGCCTCTCTCTCTGTACTGGAGAGAACCAAGTGTATTGAATTGGAGAAAGATTTGCATCCGAGGTCTCCACCCCTCCAAATTGTCTCAAGCTGAGACAATAGCCAAATCATCCAATTATCCAGGCACTATGTTTATAATTTGAAAACTGCAGTAGATCCTATTAAACCATACAGAAAGAAGTGCTGGTCAAAGCAAATACAGCAATGTACTGCAGCTTCTCTCTGTTCCTCAATTGCTTCAAATTATCCTAGGAATAAAAATTAAAAATCAAGCCATTTCTAGTGTTATTTGCACCCCGCTTAAAGAGCAGCTGAGAACATGCTGATAAGGTTGCTCTTTCAGGAGAAAAAGAGAGTGTGTCCTGAGTAAAACCTTGATTCTTTCTGATGTGTAGATCTGAAAGACCACAGTCTTTTTCTAAGATGGCTATACTTCAGGGTTTGTGCTACTGAAAAGCTGTGTAAAGATAGATAAGAGTGACCACTGCAGTGGTCTGTTGCCCTAGCTTTCCTTTTCCTTTTTCCTATATTTTAAGTCATATCTTTCATTGAATATAGCAGAATAAGAATGTTTCATGTAGGTTGGATGAAAGATGACCACGACTGTTTCTTTGTTTTGCCTTGGTTTGTTTGCTTACAATGTTTTACTGTATTTCTTTCAAAGGAATGGGTTTGCAGCACACTGAAAAAGCTGCTTATTGTCCTGGTTGCTGTAACTTGAGTCAAACGGAAACTTCTGGAAAGATGAAATTTTGCACTCCCTGCAAATGTCTAAACTTTCCAAGGTGTGTCATCTAATGTCCATATAGGAAATAAGAGTGGGACAACAAAAAGATACCATGAGCAAGCAGAGGCTGAGAAACCATAGAAAAGGGCAGAGCAGAGATGACTAGTCAAATGCTTAAGGTAATAGGGAGAACAGAGATTCAGAGTTCAACAAGTCAAGTCTGATGACTGCTGTTGTTTTGTATTGTAAAGGACAGAAAGAATGGAGGAAATACTCATCCTGAAAGGACAAAGGAGAAAAAGGTTGTATACAAATCTTAATGTCACTCTGTCTTCGCCGGCAGGTCTAAGGTTTCAGATTTAAAAAATATCTGCTTGGTTTAGTATTCTCCAAAAGCCTAGCTTTGTAAGTGTCATGTTCTCATGGTACTTTGCATATGCTCACTTAATAGAAAATATTCTCAAAACCCTGCTATTTCTTATGTATCTTACCAGCACTGTGGGGGAAAAAAAATAAAAGTGCAAGGAGGAAATAATGGGAAAACATTGAATTAAATTTGGAAATTACAAACAAAAGTACAATGAAAAAAGGAGATGGAATGCATGGCAAGATAAAGTATTCTAGATTGTCTCCTTCACATCTTCTCTAAAATCTGAGAAACTTAATTTGCCCTGAAAGGCCATGTTATGCTCTCGCATTTCCTGGCATACACATCAACAATGCAATTTTAGAAAACCACTGTTCCATATCATGCTAATAAGCTCAACCCACATCCAGAGTTAGAATAGGAACCTGGTAAGGTAAGTGAACATGATAAACATTACCTACATCTGATCTCTTAGAGGGTCAGTGTATTAAGACCATGGTTGCAAACTGGGCAAGTGGCAGCTCTCTTTCAATGCACGCAGATTTAAAAATGAAAAAGAGGACATTTATTATTTGCCATTGCTCAGTTTTTGCTATATAAAATAGAAGTACAAACAGAACTCGATTTCATGTTGCTCACTCTTAGCTGCTCGGATACTGAGTTAGATAGTACCATAAAAATTTCCATAGACTAACAAATAACATCAAAAGGCACTCTCATAGAGAGCAATGTTATATGATCTCAGTTCTATGATGAGGGACTAATTCACAGCCTGAACAATAAAACTGCTTTATAAGTTTTCAGCAGGCACACAGTCCTAGTTCCCTTTTTGTTTCTTAGTCATACTCCTTCTTATTTTTTTCTCATTCCTCAAAATAAACTCAAATAATTAAAATAGC
>VWZD01007946.1:5004-42079 GCA_013396695.1 Sakesphorus luctuosus | reverse complement strand
ATACATATTTTTGTTTCAGTATATATATCTTAGTGCAACATTTTAGACAGTAAACAAAAATGCTATTTTAACTCTACAAAGATTTTTGTTCAGGCTCCATTCTTTACCTGAGATCAAATAGAAAGTGTAATTCATCCTGTCTGTGGAAGATAAAATATTTCAACAAAAATTTATTTTTTAAGTCACACATCTAATAGAGTCAACTATGTACTTGTTATTCTGTTAACTAGATTAACAACATATGGTATAAACATACGTCATCTACCAGTTATATTGCTTCGTACATTTTAGGCATAGCTGCTGATAAATGGGTCAATAACACATTAACAATGCTTAAGCTGTATATAACGTCCTTTGAATGTTTTTTTCATCATTAATATTTAATAAATTAATTAATCTGGAGAAGTAATAAACTCAAAGCTTATTTTGTGTTATAGCAGTGGAACAATATATTTTGGCTACTAACAATAAAGCCACAGATAAATGCTTTTAGTTGTCAGCCTCAAAGAAAATTATTTACACAGTGCTTACACAGCATTTTTAAGAAAAAATTTAAGCATTCCACAATTAATTGATAAAAAAGCCATCATAAGGTAAAAATTGGAGGAAACTTCTCCCTTATTAACAAATTTCAACTTCACTTTGCAGTTTTCCCTCTCTTTTTGCTATCCCAGTAACTGACAAGTTCAACTTTGTGGAATAAACTAGTACAAAGTAATGGAGAAAAACATTTCACAAGATTACCCTACTATCATTTCTTGTAGAAAAAATAATCTATCTGGCTATTACTGATTTAAAATTATTTATTTGTTTAAGTTTATTGGCATGTATAGAAGTTCTGCAAATGTTTGATTCTCATATAGTAGTCTGTAAAGACTGCTGGATTACAAATGCATGCAAGAAAATGCTGAGTGTCTAAGGAACATAAAAATGTCTGTATGGGGATAGACCAGTGATTTATCTAGCACAAAAGCCTGTCTATGACAATAGTCAACAATGGATGTTTAGCAAAAAATATAATAAAAGCAAATGAAAAGTCAGCAAATCTGATTAGAAAACCACATTACAAAAAAATTTGTAGAGCATTAATGTTCCAGGGTATGAATAAAAGACATATGGTCCTGATTTGCCATTACTTACATATAGATAATAAGAAATAGGACAGCTACTTAAATTGCTATGAGTGTCAAGTTTTATGAAGACTACAGGAATCACTCATCTGCCTCAGTGGACATTTGCTTTCTGCAAGGTCAGCAGATTATCTGGCATAACAGAATGACTTGCAGTGTCAAAACCAAAATAAGTATACATTTCTTCACATTCGACCTTGAAATGGTCTCACACTAAGGGACCACTGATGTGCAGTGGTGTGAGAGCACTACTCATGTAAGAAAGAAATTAAGAACCAAGTAAAATCAGTTTAGATGCTGACTTTGTGTGACTTCAGGCTACAGATCTGAATATGAATCTATACAGATTCATTTGCATTTGCATTATGAAGGGTTCTAAATTTCTCTGAGGAGATGATAGCATATTTATTTACTGACAGTGGATTGATACTAAAACAAAACAACCACAACAGTCCAGCTGTTTGTTAGACACTGTTAAGTGTCAGTGCTTAGGTCTTCTGCAGTAACTGTGTAATTCAGGACTAAACTGTGCCAGTGACACTTTGAAATAAAAGCAAGTTACAGCTTCTGCCAGTAGGCACTGAATTTCTTTGCAAATGGGAAAGTAACTCCTGTCATACTGTGACATTCTAACTTCTGGCCTTGTGTTTCTCCATGTCCTTTCAAAGTGTCCTGCTTAGGTGCTAACGTTTAACATCACATAATGTAGCACCTGTGTGACTCATGGCTTGCTTCTCTTTTTACTTCAGTTTAGACTATGTCTGTGCCACACCCTGCTTGACATTCCCTGCAGTGGTTATTCATGTATATAGTCTTTACAACTATTTACTTAGGAAATAAATAGCATGAGATGTTTGAAGCATCTGTGAGTCCAAAATGTGAATACAGTAAGTGCTTATTAGCTGCTAGCAATATAATTTTTAGCAGTAATTAAATATTAATTATAAATACATAAAACCCAAAGTTTTGCAAATAAGGCAGGGCAACAAATAGATGAACTTGGACTTTGGGACAGATTTGGAATTCTTCCTGTTTAAAGAAAGAAATTCTATTTGATAGCCAAATAATCCAGAATCAATCACCATGAGTTGAATGTTGGTTGTGGGAAAATGCTGAATTAAATCCCAAGGAGGACAGCACTGGAGAAACACCTTGAATGACTAAGAGACTTGCTGTTGAAGTTTTAAAGTGTAGTTTTACTTGTAATAGGGTCTTTTTTTATTGCACTCCCCTGCCTGATTCTGTTACCGCCTCTGTGCTGTGCTGATGACCACCACACCCTGTTTATTGTATCCCTCTAGCTTCTTTGTTCTCTTGAGTCAGCCATTAAGCTAGTTTGCCTCCTCCTGGGCCAGGTGGTGCCTGCCCACACTGAGGAGTCCCGGGGTTCCTAGGGCTCCCAGGCCCCCCTCCCCTCTCTGCCCTGCTATTCCAAGGTGGGAAGCCCCATGTATAAGACTCCTATGCATCGTGGCTGGGGGAGGGGGCAGGGCCAGGGCTCCAGCCAGCCCTGCCCTTGTCCCAGTTCCATTGGTTAATGGACCTTAGACCCTGCCCCTTCCTAAGTTTTCACCCAATCCAGCCCCAGATCTGGAATCTTCCCCCTGAGATCTTACAAAACCTGGTGGGTTGTCCCAATAAACTCTATCTTGCCTGGACTGGCTGGACTCCTGGTTTGTTTCTCCTTTCTGTGCACCCCCTCAGACAAGGAGAAAGTAGAGACCCTTCTCCTTTTCCTCCAATGCTGCACAGTTGCTGATACCCAAATAGTAGTAAATAAGTATTTTGTAACACTGCCAAACAACACATATTTTCCTTATTCTTATCTATCTATCTATCTATCTATCTATCTATCTATCTATCTATCTATCTATCCGTCTATCTGTCTGTCTATCTGCACATTTTAATTTTGTATGTGAAGAGTATGACCAACAAAGAGACAAAGAAGTGTGTAGTTTTTTTCTGGAAGGCACAGTAAAGTTTGTAAACAGTGACACAGGGAGTAGATATAGCAGTCAGAGAACATAAAAACCCCAAGATCAGCTTAAGGGACTGCAAATAAACACGACATCCTGATAAATGTGTGAAAAAGGTGAAAGAAAAGCAGCAGTGGGCATAGATAAGTTTCCCTGTCTTTTAAGAGGGACAAGCAGCATGAAAGTACTAGTCTTGAATGAGGTAATCCATGTAAAAAGAGTACTTTTGCTTCATTACAACTTTCTTCATTCTCAATAATGGTAACCTTGATCTTAGCAACTAAGAATAACCAAATACCACAGCCCTCAGCACTTTTTGCATGGCATCAACTCCATGGTATTGTATACACAGCTAATTTGGGTTTAAAGACTAACAGCTGTGTATATGAACTGATTAGTAATGGCAGTAAATTTCAAAGTGTGTTCCTAACAAAATTCAGTCAAATATTTAAAAGAGGACAAATTATTCAGACTATTATCACAGTGACTTCTAATTCTCTGAGAGATATAATACACATAAGTGCATATGTCTTGGTGTGCTACTCTGTTTGTGTTGTCTATATAGGTATATATGTCAACATATTCATCTTGAGTAATACAGATTTGCTAACTCCAGTCAGTTGTGATTTTCTTGGACAAACCAGGTCAAATTCAGTTTCTGAATAGTTATTGTACTTCTCTCATGGTGGGTCAGCTAAAATTAATGGAGCCTTTCTGTTGACTTCCAGTGAGTCCGAGGTAAGGACATGATCTCTGGTATTCCTCTGTTGAGAAATATATTGAAGTATGTTGAAGTGTTCAAGTATTAAAGCAAATTTTTTGATATTGATTCAAGCTTTTAGATCTAGTAATGAACCACAGAGGGAATATGTTAGTGGATTGTTGTCCTGTTCCACATGGTGCATAATGCCATCAGCTCTGTCAAGATAGTAAAGTCTATTAATGGACATGGAGCAAGATATATCACTTCAGCAAATGCTGTTTCAAGTCCTGACTATTACAATCAGCCAATCAGCCCACTCTGTACTGTATATATTAAAAAGGTAAGCACACACAGAAGACTTCAAGGATCAAAAGGTATTAAGATATAAAAAGGATAAAATTAGTGGTATGTAATAGGGATGATATTAGTGGTAATGATTTATAATCTTATTAATAGTAAAAGCAATAGTAATAGATTTTAATATATAATAATATTGTATGCATAATAGTGAAAGTGGACATTACAAAGGTGATGATTGAATTAGTGAAAGAGGTAAAAATGTTTGAAAGTTTGAGATCTTTTTATGTGTGAAAAAATAAAGGAGAAAAAACATTAAAATACAAAGTATGACATACCTTGTAATCGTAGGCATTAATTAATTAAATAGTATTAATTAATAATATCAGAATGTATGAAAAACAGAAGCTATACAAATCAATGTGAAGGTTACTGCTGAAATATATTTACCAAAATATTCTCTGAAGTAATGTATAAATTAAGAAAACTAGAGGATGACTAAATAAGTGTCAATTTGGTAGTAAAGTTTCTGCTTCTTTACTGGGAGAAAACTGTGCAATTATTTTGCTGCTCTTGTGTAAGATTTAAACACTCTGCTCGCATTTTGTTTTATGTATTTATCAGTTTCCTATATACTGCCCCTCCTGCCAAAAACTGCCTCTCCCGTCCTGGTTTTTAATCTATAATCTATATTCCTTCCCTATGTCACTGAGAAAATTCAAAACTTGGACAATTTATAGTATGCAAAAGCATAGCAAGTACTGTAGCTATTTATAACTATGATTCAGTGGCTGACAGATTCCACGGTGAGACAGGCCTTGCTGCCTGTAGAATCTCTTTTCCATTTGACAGTGTACAAACTTGCCGAAGCCTTTGAAAAATAATTAAGAGACACTTGGGTATGTTAGATGTTTGAAAACTACCTGATTTCCTAAAAGTTAATGAATTAAATATATTCTCCTGTCTTGCTATTCATTTCTTTTCCTTGAAAGGACAACAGGCAAAATAATCTATTGTGTGTGCTATATGACAGAATTATGTGAGAAGGCACTTTTTTACCTCTATTTCATTGTAGAGGCAGACTGCTGTTAAACAGCAACTGAACATGAAGGCGTGCTCCACTGAAATTTAAAATAAACTGTGCTGTTAGTTGAAGGGAGATGGACAGGAACTGCTTATAAAGTGGAAAAAAAATCCACAAATCAACAGTCATGATAAAAATGCTTCCTAAAAGCTGCTTTCGTGGATATTAGCATTAGAAAACTTGCTACTGTGTGGTGTGAAATTCCCACAGTTCTAAAAGTAGTGGATATAGTTATAGGATCAGAGAATGGTTGAAATTAGAAGGATCTTTTGAGCCCAAATGCCTTGCTAAAATAGCACCAGCTAGAGCATGTTGCCATGACTCTATACAATGAGGCCTTGAATGTCTCCTTTGATAGAGACTGCACAGACTTTCTGGGCACTCTGAGAAGAAAAATGTGTTTCCTTGTGTTCAGATAGAATTTCTTATATTTCAGTTTTTGTACATTGACTCTTCTACTTTTAGTGGATACAAGTGAGGGGAGTGTGTCTGCATCTTCTTTACCAGTTATAAATACCAGGAAGTTTCCTTGTGTCCTCCATTCCTTCTCCAGTCTGAATAGTCCCAGCTCTCTCAGTCTCTGTACAACAGTTGCTTCAGTCCCTAGTCATCGTTGTGGGCCTTTCACAGGAATATCCATATCTCTGGAGTACTTGAAAGCCCAGAACTAGGTTGAGCAGTTGAGACGTGTCTCACCAGGAAAGGATCCCCTCCTGAACGTACTGGCAATAGCATTACCAATGTAATCCAGTAGGCTGTCAACCTGCTTTGCCATATGACCTCATTGCTGGCTCGTGATAAGCTTGTATTTGCAACCAGGACTCCAGGATCTTTTTCTGCAGTGGTGCGTTCCAGATGTTTGACTTGCAATGTTTACTGGTACCTGGTGTTATTCCTGCACAGTTGTAGGACTTTACATATTCCGATGCTGAACTTCATGAGATTCCTGTCAAATAAATTCTCCAGTCTGCCATTCCCTTCTTAATGGCAACACAGCTGTGTGGTATATCAGCCATTCCTCACTGCTTTGTGCCACCTGCAAACTTACTGAGAGTGCATTCTCCCAATGCACACAGGTCATTAATGAACACGTTGAACAGTACTGGCACTGGTAGAGTACATCACTAATGACTGGCCTCCAAGTGGACTTTTTTCCAGTGACTGTAACTCTCTGAGCCCAGCCATTCAGCTAGTTTTTGATCCACCTCACTGTCCACTTATCTAAATGGTACTTTGTCAGCTTGTCTATTACAATGTTATGGGAGATCACAAAATCACAGAATATGTCGAGTTGGAAGTAATCCAGTAGGATAATTAAAGTCCAAGTCCTGTCCCCCAAGATCACACCATGTGCCTAAGAGCATTGTCCAAAATCTTCTTGAACACTGGCAGGGTTTGTGCTGTGACCACTTCCCTGGGAAGCCTTTTCCAGCCCACAATCACCCTCATAGTGAAGAAACTTTATCTAATATCTAACCCAAACTTCCCCTAACACATCTTCAAGCCGTTCCCATGAGTCATGTCACTAGTCACCACAGAGAACAGATTAGTGCCTGCCCCTCTTGAGCTAGTGGCTTCAGGACTGGGGTCTTGCACGAAGTGACCTCAGCTCCTCGTCATGCGGCTTCCTCTCAAGGCCCTTAACCATCTTTGTTGCCCTCCTTTGGACACTCTCTAACAGCTTAATATCTTTCTTATCTTGTGGTGCCCAAAACTGCACACAATGTGCAAGGTAAGGCCACACCATTGCAGAGCAGAGTGGGACAATCCCCTCCCTTGACTGGCTGGTGATGCTGTGCCTGATGCCTCCCCAGGATACGGTTGGCCCTCCTGGCTGCCAGGGCCCTGCTGACTCACGTTCAACTTGCCATTGACCAGGCCTCCCAAGTCTCTCTTTCCATGGCACTGTTCTCCAGCATCTCATTCCCCAGTCTGTATGTATATCCAGGGTTGCACCATCTCTTGTTCAGAATCCAGCCCGTGCCTTTGTTAAATTTCATAAAAAAGGTGTCAAAAACTTAAAACACTGCTCCCATCTCATTCATACAACTAGTCATCTCATTGTAGAAGGTTATCAGGTTGATAAAGCATGAATTTCCCCTCATAAATCTGTACTGACTACTCCCAATGGTTTTCTTTTCTGGAAATGGTTTCCAAAATTAGTTGCTTGATTGCCCACTGAGGGCCCGAAGCTAACAAGCCTGCAGTCCCCCAGGTCTTCCTTCTGGTCCTTCTGGTTTTTCTTGAAGATGGGAATGGGATTTGCTTTCTTTCAGTCTTCAAGAACCTCTCTCAATTACAATAGCTTTTCAAAAAGTGGTGTTGAAATTAGATCAGCCAGGTCCTTCAGAACCTGCCAGGCTACACAGACTTTTCTAAATCAAGTTTGTTTAAGTGCTCCTTAACATTGTTCTGCTTCATGGAGAATACTTTTCACTGCAGAATTCCCCTCTGTTCTCAAAAATCTGGATTTCCTGAAGGCAAATTTACTGGCAATGACTGAAGCAAAGAAGTTATGGAGTACCTTTGTCTTTTCCACACCCTTTGTCTTCAGGTCCCCTGCTCTATTCAGTGGCAGGTCCACATTTTCTTTATTCTTCCTATAACTCTGAATAGACTTTTAGAATGCCTTTTAGTGTCTTTGACATCCCTTGCCAAATTCAATTTTAGGTCAGCGTTGGCCTTTCTAGTCTCTTAACTGCATGACTGAACTCCACAGAACTCCATGAGCTGAACAGCAACTCTGTACTCTTCCCAGGACCCATGTCCCTATTTCTGCTCCTTGTACACTTCCTTTTTATGTTCAGTCAAGAGCTCCTTGTTGATATGTGCAGGCTTCCTACCGCCTTTATGTGACTTCTTTTTTGATAGATGTACCTTTTGTGAGCTCAGACATGGTAATTTTGAATATCAGTCAGCCCACCTAGGACCTTTTTCTCTCTAAGGGTATGTCCCATGTGATTCTACCAATGAGATCTCTGAAGAGGTTAACATCTGATCACATAAAATCCATAATCGTGATCCTGCTTTTTTGCTCTGTTTCCTTCTCTTAGGATTCTGAACTCCATTATTTCATGGTCACAGCAGCCGAGGCAATCCCCAGCTTTCACATCCATGATAAATTCTTTGTTGTTTGTAGGCATCAGGTCCAACAGAGTATATTTCCATGTTGGTTTCTCAATCATCTGTGTCAGAATGTTGTTGTCAATGCATTTTAGAAATCTAGATTGTTTGCGCCCCGCTGTGATATGCTTTCAGTAGTTATTAGGGAATAAAGACCATCATGAGAACCATGGCATTTCTTCCAGGAATGCCTATTGAAATACCTTTAAGACTTATATGCTACAGTGTGTTTCTGTTAGAGAATTCATACATTTTCAGGCCAGCAAACCAAAGACAAATTTTCAGGTGCCAGCTGCTAAGATAAGACTGGAATTTGTCTAGAGACCTTGAGCTGGTGCAGAAGCAAGAAAAGAAGTCTGCAGAAGCCCCGCAGACTAATATTAATAGACCTCTTTTATAAAGATAAAATAACTTGCATTAAGATTTTTAGGAAATATGTGTTACTTAATAATTAGCTATAGCTGTGTGATGTTAGATAGTTTGCATGGTGTGTATAGGTTTTAAGATTGTGTGTAACTGTGTGAAAAAGTAGCTCTGAATATAGTCCCTCCTGTAACTTGTATATTCCTACACCAGAATAATTTAAATATTGTAATGTAAACATAGTCATCCCTTCTTCCACTCCTCTTCCCTTCTCTCCACAACTACTGTAACCCATGATGAAGAGGACTGAGAAATAAAATACCAAAAAAGAGTAAAACCTCAAAAAATTAGATGCAGTCAAGTGACTTATTTAACAATAGGGGTTGAAGCCCCTGAAAAGTCCCTAAGAGGCTCAGCTGAGAACTGTGGAGATCAGGCATCGTGACATGTTTCATCATAAATTAAAGTAGAAGGTAGGAGCTAACGCAACAGATAAAATTTCCTTCTCTTATGAAGATTAACTAATTTAAATCCTACCCTGAAGGTAGTTCAAAATTCTGGTCAAATTCACCATTTATTAGAGTGAGTTTATGCTATTTGTGAATGTCAACAAAAAATTAAAGTTTCTGAGTTAATATTTGAAGGAGGAAACATGCTATACAATCATAAAATCATTGAGATTAACATATTAATGCAGTATTTAATAAATACTAATACAGTAAAATATTTTAATAAAATTAACATATTAAAATAGCGAAGGGACAAAGGGCTTGGTTGAAAGCGATGAACAGTCACAATTCTTTCTGAAATCCGTAGAAGTTCAGATTACTTTAGGCATTCCAATTCATGTCTTGTTAATATTAAAATTGGCTCAATACCTACTAGAAGCAGAACTGAATGTATATTTCCCACTTCCCATATTTATTCAAGAATCATTCTGAGAGAAGGTAAAGGAGACTTCTTCCAAGTAATTCTTCTACTTTTGTTTTATTTTTTTGTCTCCCATTCTTGATATCAAAACTCTTTCCACTACTCTTCTATCTCTCTGACAGATAGTAGGTAGAATAGCAGAAGTCACAATCATACCTTCTGCAAGTCCACAACTTTTATTTTAAATCACTGAGGGTCACTAAATGCTTGCTAGATACCAACAAAACTTGTTTCATTTTAAGATGTTATGGATATGTCTTGTGACCAAAAAAAAGCAAAAACAAAAACAAACCAACAAACACCACCCCCCCAAAAAAAAACATATAAAAGAAATCCCTATCAATTCATTTCCACTTACAAAAGAGATTGATGAAAACATGAATGAGACTAGATAGTTATGAACCTGCCATAACATTTGCCATTTTCAGTGAGAACAAATACATTACTTAATATATAAATAAATAAATCTTCCTGCAAAATATGTTGCCTTTTAAAACAAAAAAGTTAATAGCAGTTTATTGGTAAATTAATAACTTACAAATAATAGAAAAATATTACTCAGATATTCTTCATGAGGATTAGACTAGCAGGCAAAAAGTAGCAAGAATGTTTATAAGTGTTATAGATTTAGCTAGGCCTAAATTTAGGCTTTGATTTTTTAAAGCAGGCCTGAGATTATCAGCTGACTTCTACTGGCCAATGATATTCCATACCATATTCTGACATCATCTCAAGTATAAAAAGAGAGGGAGATGGAGCTTCTGCCTCTTTTGCTCTTCGCCTGAGCCCTGGGAGGACGTGCTGCCGCTGTTTTTGCTATTAGGCCTGGGTGCCACCCCACTGCTGTGTTGTCTAGGGAGGTGAACATTTTCTTGTTAATTTTTCTCCTCTCTTGTTGGGTGTCCTTTGGAGGGAGTCTGTTGGGGTCTGGGTAGTTGGAATCTGTATTATTTGTGGACGACTCGGTAAAGCTGTTGTATTTTTCCACATTCATATATATATACGTGTTATATCATATTCTGTTTTTAATTGTCCCTCTTTTATGTAAATATATAAACCTGTTTTAAGTTTTCCAGCTTTTTCCTGTTCTCGCTGGGTCAAGGGGAACTCCTACTCTGTGTTTGGGTAGTTGGTATTTTTGCCAGCTCAACCTAACACAAATAGTGATGGCCTGTACGGGGAACAAACAAGGACCTTGGATGTGTATACATTTATCTGACTGTGACAGGAGCAAAAAGGTCAGAAATTCACTCATTTTGCCGTACGCATGCTTGGTCTTCCAATGGTTGCACCGGACTGTAAAAAAACACAATAGAAATCCTTAGCAGGGGCAACATACCTATCCAGGCATCAACAAGTTAACTTCTGACTTGACATATACAAAATATATTTCATATATTGGGATAACAGATGACAACCATTGCTTTAATTCTGTCTTGTAGTGTGGCAAAAGCCAAAATTCAGGTCATAAAATGCTGTTTAACAGCCTTTCTCTCTATGGAACAATTGCAGTAAGAGTTGGAAAAATCCCAAATTAACATTCCTATTTCACAAAAAAGGCTCCCCAGAGATATTGACAAAAGGAAGACTAAAGATGACTTTGTGTAAATAGAGGAAATGAAAGGTCTAGACATCAAGAAAACACCATAGATATAAACATGGAAATTGTATATATTAATTAGGAAGAAAGAAATAACAGAAGTAACAACCAGCAAAATTTTGAAATTGATAAGCAGGAGTTGTAATACATGACCTAAAGTAACTGCAGAACCTAGACTTCATGCTTTACCTTTACTTTGTCAAAAGCTTAAATACCCCCTCCAAATGACAAGCAGGCAAGCATGGTCTTCTGAAGTATTACCCTTAAACTGTTCTGTTTTATTGTTTTTTTTTTAATGAAGTTTTTTAATGTGGAAGAAAAACAATTTTAGCATATGCTTGATGCAATAAAGAGCACTTTGCATCCAGTAACAGAATAGGTAAAAAGTAACTTTGAGAAGAGTCTTAAACCAGTATAGGCAGAACAGTAGCTTTGAAGCTGCTTTTGCAAGATGAAAAAAAGTACTTTGAACAACTTCAAATGTACTGCTTGTGTCAAACCAGAAACTGAGTTCTAGGGTGGTCTATGTAATTCACTGAGAGTGTAAGAAAAAAAAAATTCAGATGTGACAACCATTAGATTGTCTTTCTGAAATTCTTTCTAGTTTGTGTATGTACTTTGTAACCTACTTTTAGTATGACATCCTACTGATCTATCCCTTTTTTAACAGAGCATTCTACCTAGGGGTGGATTGATAAAGGGAGCTCATTTGACAGAAAATCTCTTATGCAAGATTAAAGACAAAGTTTGCTTTGTTTTTTGTAGCCTCATGAAAAACTGACATCTATGGGACAGAAGGGCACATTGTCCCAGCTCTACGGCTGTCATCACAGAACTTCCAAGGCTGTAGAGCATTTGAAGGTTTCACAAATCTGTTCTAAGGTTTGGATCTATTTTGTGACTGAAACATTCAGCCTTTCCAGAACATTATGTAATTTTGTTTATATGGTAATTGTAGAGGAAAAAAGAGTGTTACTTTAGGGATAAGGAAATTATATGCTAAAGTAAATTTTCTGTATGTGATCCTGGTACAGAGATATCAGATGTTCCAATACTAACTTGTCATTATTGTGGAGATTGTATTAAATTTATATAAAATTGCAATTCATGATTTTTGTGGAAAACAGCGACTTTTGTTAAAACAACATGTAAGATTATTAAAATTAATGGGGAAAAAACTTTCAAACTCCTGGTAAAGACTTATTTGACTTTCATTAGAAAATCAAGAAGGATTGATCTGAGGATAAAACTAACATCTGAACATCTCTTTCCATACAGTCACATGGAAGGTAGGAGTTTAGATTTTTGCCTGTCAGTACCCTCAGGAAAGTCAAGACCCTGGCGTTTAATAGTCTGCTAGTGTCTTGTGATGAGACCCTTCACCAACAGATTCACAAGGTCAGGGGGCACCTTGACCACTCATTTATGGGGGTCTCAACAGAGCAAAGACCCCTCAGATGGTCCTGCCACGGTGTTAACCACTGCCTACAACTGACTCACTCCAACAGTTTATGGAATAACAATTTTTATTAATACAAATTGTGATACATTAATAAGGTTCAAAGGTGGTCAGTGATAGTTTCTACTGCAAAATATGTTTTAAAACAATCTACTTATATTAAGCAAGCACAAGCTCTTATACAAAGAAATTTTCTACTATGCTATAAGGTAAGCACAGACACAAGGTCTACTCCTAAAAGCAGCATTTAAAGTGCATAGAGTATATTTCTCACCCAAGGTGTCCCTTTGGGGAGGAGAAGATGGACTCAATTAACTGACTGATCCCAGCGGTTTTGATAGAGGTCTTCTCCCACTTTCCCCCTATCCCCAACTTACTTTCATACTCTTTTCTTTATATTTGGGTGGAGTTTGAGTTACTCTAGTCATCAATACCTTTTATGTCTGAGTGGTGTACCTAATGGTTGTTGGCCTCAGCAGCAGAACATCTTGATTCTCCCTTGTCAGACAGATTCAGTATGGTCTCAGTGCCACAATGTTCTCCCATTCTGCTTGAAATTGAGTGGAGGAAGATCATGTACTCTCCACGTTGTTCCATGTTACATTCTGTTCCTCTGAGCAGACGTTTATCATTGTGTCGAGGAGCATGCCGACCTCAGTCTGTCCAGGGAATTGCAGTTGCTTTTTGCCCTAGAATTCTGAATCTCTTCTAGATTTAACCCTGACCATCATCCCACACATACCAATAGAAAATGATTAAACATTGCTAACTTTATTCAAACAGCCTAAGAAACAGAATGGAAGAATTATCTGCCTTCTCTCTACAGCACTTTCAGCTATTTTATGTTAACTAAAATGTTGTCTTGGTTTTGTCCTGGTCTCTAGCTCGAGCCGCCCCTCCTTCGTGCCTCCTTCTCCCCCTGCTCCCCGAAGCAGGGAAAAGAAAAGGGAAAAAAAAAACTTGAAAGAAACTGAGCCAAGTCAGTATATATATATATATGTGTGCGTGTGTGTGTGTTTTTGTGTGTATGTGTATATTCTCTAAATACCTACAATTATATGTATAAATAATAGGGAAAAGTGAAAGGGGAGGGGAAAAGGGAAGGGGAAAACAGAGGTAACAAGAAGAGACAGAACAAAAAAACAATGGGTACAGAAGAACACTCCTGCCCACCCACTGAGTAAACCAGTACAACAGAATCCCACTACTACTCTTAGAAGAAAACTAGCTTTTCCCTCTCACGTGGAGGGGGTGGGTCTCACTCATGGTATTTCCCCAATCTCCTGCATGGCTCTGATAAGTGACTGAGCGGCAGCAACAGTGAACCTTCTGCCCTCTTCCTTTACCGGAACCCGAAGTGAGACCAAACCCATCCAGTAAAGCTTGGAGCTTCTAGACCAGGGTGTAACACGAGGGCATAGAATGCACACTCAGTCAGTTCTTTTGCAGATGACACCGAGCTGGGCAGGAATGTTGATCTGCTGGAGGAAAGGAAGGCTCTGCAGAGGGATGTGGACAGGCTAGATTGGTGGGACTAGGCCAGTTTCATGGGTTAGTTGTAGACTTGGGAATTTTAGGTTAATGTTTGGAGTCAATGATCTTACAGGTGCTTTCTAACCTAAATGATTCTATGATTCTATAAGTTACCATCCATTATTTACCTCATTCATCAAGCAGAGAGAGTTCCTACTTTGTGTAAGGGATGCTTGGTAACATTTAGATAGCAAAATAAATTTTCATTGTTCCAACACTAGCACTACTTTGCAGAGACACTGCATGATGCCAGAATGAACTTAAGCATAACAAAGAAAACTTCAATTCATCTCAGCATAAAGGAAATCATTCTGAAAACATTGGAGTTGTATTTGGATGTCCAAAGAAATATTCACTGCTGCCCCAAAAAGGCCACTATGATGCACTAATCAGAGTGGTCATGGTAACATGACCATCTTCAAGCAGACAAAAAGCTTATATCTTCAAAAATACAGAAATTCCAAAGCCTTTTCAGGTTTTTCTTCCACCAAAATGATGTCTGAATCTGTATTAGTGGACTCAAAGCAGTCTGAATACACACTTTCATAATGTCCTGATTTTTGCCAAGAAACACTTTAATCAGTTTATTTTGACTGCCATATCAAACTGGTGAGATTAAATTCAGACTATGAAAATTTTCCAGTTGTGAGGAATAGCCCCACAGTCAGGTGTGCTGGGTGTTAAGAACACATTTAGTATTCTAGAAAATAATCACAGAAACTTCTTGATCAAAGGCCAAAGCCTGAGAATTTAGGAGAATTTCAATTTTGACATCTGTTTTAACAGACGTGGGTAAGACATGTCAGGGATTGTTTACTATCATTGAAAATATTTTTTGTCCTAAAAGCAGAAAAGAATCCACTGCATCATTCTTAAATCAAGTGTTTGTATTAGTTTGCATTTCACAAATAGTTTAATGCAGCAAATTGACCTAATAGTGAGTGTCCTTTGGGGAAAACAATAAATTCCTCTTTTATTGCTTTTCACAGTTAATTGAGCATGATCTCTGGTATGTTATTCAAAAATATGAAAATAAATTTAGAGTGCCCTTGCACTATAGCAGTAACTTGAAGGAATGGGAACTCATTTCATGTCTTTCCCTGTCAAGATACTTGTGCATTAGATCTGGAAACCTAAACCCTGCATGGTGGGGTAAAAAATTACAAAAGTTCTGGAGAAGTAGAAGCTAGACCATCATCAAAACTGGCAACAGAATTCATGTAAGAAAGAGGGTCTGCAGGACAAGGAGTGATAACTGTAATTCTGTGTGAAAAAGCATTTAATGAGTTGGAATCCAATCCTGAAAGAAAGAGTCCCAAAGTAACTATTTTCAATAGTAGTAGGCAGAATTTTACATAAGCCTACACCTTCTTTGATCCACATGCTAAGACCAGTTAGAGGACAGTTATAACTCTTATTCATATTTAGCTGACTGGCCAACAGCAGTTACACTGATTTTAATGCTTTTGTGCATGTTCCTTACATTCTACATCAGCAAAAATGGTGAATGGCTTTTTTGAAGTATTTGTCCTCCCAATACATCCTAACTAAAGTTAATTTCTGTGGTTATTCCCTTCAAGGAAAGATGCAATAGTAGGAAATACAGAGACAAAAATATTTATTTTGTTTTATATCCCAGTTGACCACAAGGCTATAACACCAAAAGAGGAACTAATAAGATGTAAGGTTGAATTTGGAGGAAGAGATGATAGCTATTCATGCTGCCTCTGACCTTTTAAATGTGGTCTTAAGCTATGTCTAAATTTTGCCCCAAAGAAATGATATGTGAAAATTATATGCAGGTTTTTGGGGAGTTGTACTTAGTCTAAAATTAGTTTTGTCTCTGGTGAATTCACTTCTGGATACTTTATTTAATATTCTTTTGTTTTGTGTATGTTTTCATGTCTTATCTTAGAACTTTTTACCTTCCTCTTTTGAGTTTTTGTATTTATTTACGTATTTTTTCCAATTCCTGCCACCCAAATTTAAGAATTGGTTTGTGTTTTCAGTTCTCTGTGAACCTGTTGCCTGTGCTTTTTTACTGCCCATTTCTCATCACAAGGGCCTGGCACAAGCTTTAATTGTAGTGCTGTAAAACGGAAAATAACACACAGTTCAGAGTAGATGTATCATTAACACAAATTTGGTAGGAGAAAAATACATGCAATACATTAGGACATCTGTTATGGTTCACAGTGCTTTGGCAATGCCTTTATTTGACCAATCCAATGTATCTTTCAATATTTTTTCTGCTTACTTGCTCTCTTGTTAAGGTGTGACCAAACAGGATGACTGCATGCTCTACAGGGCTGGAAGTGCTCCACTTGTCTGCTTCTAGTTGCCTACTCATAACAACAACAGCTTCTCAGTACTTTAACTCAGACTCTCTAAAACACAATGTGAAAAGGTACAGCTATCAAAAAAGATAATAGCTTTTTTACATAGGAACTCCTTACAAAACTACAGGTACACCTGCCATTTAGAGCACTGGATATTAAGCCTTTATCTCTTCTTTAGGGAATCCTCTCTGCAATTTGCAGATGACACTAAGTTGGGCAGAAGTGTTGATCTGCTGGAGGGTAGGAAGGCCCTGCAGAGGGATTTGAGCAGGTTGGACTGTTGAGCCAAGGCAAATTGTATGAGATTCAACAAGATGAGGTGCTGAGTCCTGCACTTCAGTCACAACAACCCCATGCAGTGCTGCAGACTGGGGGAAGAGCAGCTGGAAAGATGCCCAGCAGAAAAGGACTGGGGAATGCTAGTTGACAGCCTCTGAGCATGAGCCATCAGAGTGCCCAGGTGTCTAAGAAGGCCAATGGCATCCTGGCTGTATCAGAAATAGTGTGGGCACCAGGACACAGGTGGAGCACATTGGAGGTGCTGAGGCTGCACCTCAAACACTTTGTTCAGTTTTGGGATGCTTACTACAAGGACATTGAGGTGTCCAGAAAAGGGCAACAAAGATGCCAAAGTGTCTGAAGCACAAGTCTCATGAGGAGCAGTTGAGGGAGCTGGGGATGTTTAGCCTTGAGAAAACAAAGCTCAAAGGTGACCTTATCACTCTCTACGACTACCTGAAAGGAGGTTTAGCAAGGTCTGTGTCTTCTCTCTCAAGTAACAGGATAAGAAGAAATGGCCTCAAATAGTGATAGGGGAGGTTTAAACTGGATATTAGGGAAAATTGTCTTCCAGCAAGAGCAGACTTTCCTTGTTCCAGCACTTCGTCTCAGTCTCAGGGGCCTCAAATTCCAAAAGGCTGGTCTTGCTAATAAAGACTGAGGGAAACAAAGTATTCAGGACTTCCATTTTTTCCATGGAGATGATATACATGGTAGATATCCACTCTTGATGTCAATGACAAAATATACAAATATATCAGAAGAAACAGCAGTTGCCCCTTAAAAGACAGTATTTAAAAGACAGAATTTCCAGTAGATTAGAAATTCACTGCCAGCAATGTGAAAAAACATCAAAATCCCCCAAACCCCAAACCTATATCTACACACTATCCATGCATGAATTATATAAACCTATGGAGTAGGAAAGATTTTGAGCTCAGAATACCCCTAACAATGTCTGTTTTATTAGCCGGGACAAATGATTAAAACACTCAGAGAGACTGAGCTATGAGCAATGTATATGAATATTTACACTCACAATCTTGACTGAGGCATTGGAAAAAAATGTTTCTTAACACATTCACAGAAGTCTTCATAACAAAAGCTGCAGACTATTCAAAGAGATGTGTGCTATTAGGAAACAAAATGTGTTTTCACATGCTCTAAAATGCTCTAGACCATATATGCTGCAATATTCATGTCTTTCCCAGATAAATTAGGCAGAAAAATAATTCTCCTGGTGGACTTTACAGACATAGGCTGATTTTTTTCTCCATCTATAGTTATATGGAATACTTACTTATTTCAGCACTGTTTTTAATTTACATTTTTGTGGTATAGGTAGTGCAGAAATAAAGAACTGGACCAAAAGTTTTGCAGAGTGCATACACAAATGAAAGCATACACACACAAAAACACACATACAAGACCTTCCAGCTAAACTGGAAATGCTTCTATTATCTTTGTATCTTAAAAAAAATAGTTATCTTCCTCTCTGGATGTTATCTTTTTGTGGCTCTACTTTATGAGTTGCACTGCCTGAAAAAAGCACTGTAGGTCATACATGGGGATATGATGCATAGGATCTTGTAAGTCTCTAAGATGGTGCCAACACCTGAGCTGAGAATAAAACTAGACTTGTTCAACAGAAGTGGCAATGAAAAGTATTTGTGTTGGTAAATTCCACTGAGGACACAAGTTATATGGACTCTGTAAAGCTTGTAAGCTCAGCTTCAAATAGAGCATATGCAAGTGGAGGTGATTCCGCTCTGGCTCTGTGCTCATCATGAGTAAGGTCTGAAGTTTTCTGATCAGGTTAATTAAGAATGGTGACATTGTCCTGCTGGTTCTGTATAATTTAGGGGCAGCTATAAAAACTTTTAGCAAGCATTCCTAATTTTTTTAAAATGTCATTCAAATGTCCACATTTTTATCTATCTTATAAACTACAAGGTACACAGGAGCTCACGTGCATTTTTCAACTGCTGTAGAATGAATCAGAAATGTTTAACATTTAATCTGAAGGATAAAAGGGTAAGAGAATGGAAAAAAATTTATAAAAACCTAAATACCCTGGATATATTATAGCAACATAAGGAAAAACAGCAGACACTTAATTGCCATCTTCACCTATACAGCTAAGAGAGGTCTGCTATAAAAATTACATGTAATCAATATGAATGCAGCTATAAACAGAATCACACATGGCACCCTGCAATTTAATTCTGTCCTTATTACTGCTGGGTTCCACTTTTATATTTATAGTATGCATAATGAATGAATACATTTTAGAACTTATCCAAGGGGAAAAGATTTCCTTTCCTTTTTTCGCCACATTCAGAATCAAATACTTGTTTTTCTTAAATCCAAATTACAACATATTTGGTTTGTGGGTGAGCTGAGGAAGAACTGAGTTTGGTTTGTGTAACGAAGAAGCCACATGAAGGAATAAACCTCACAAAATAAAAGAATATATATACATCAGAGACATAATCAAACAGTCAAATAGAGAAAATAATAAATAAATTTGCACCAGTAGCAAATGCAAAAAAAAATTAAGAAGTGAATATATTTTGTTTCTAGATGTACAGATATTTGTCTGTCAATTAATTTTAAAACCTACCTTCTGGCTTACCTTAACAATAACTTAAAAAGATGTATTTACCATTTATAGAAAAGATACATAATTTAACAGGTGATCTGTGTCAAAAAATATATTTCCAGGTACTTGTGATTTTGGGTGCCTTTCTATGATCAGCTTATGCAGCTCAACCTTAATTAATTTTACTTGAACATTTGAGCCCTGAAGAATCTATTGGGGATTTCTTTTTCTGTCTTGCACCACTATGATGGGTGAATTAATTCTCTGGATTCAGATTTTTCTGCCCTTCTTTAGCAGAAAAAAAAGAATCCAGTAACCAACAACACATAGCTCAATGCAATTCACAATGAGAATTTCAAATACAGGCTCATTGACTTATTTTTAACTAATTAAGTAAATAATTTTTAAAAGAAAATAGAGCTAGATATTACCATGAACCTTACCAATAACTAAGTCAAACGACCTCTCTAGTTTCATAGAAAAGGCATAACAATATCATTTTTGTGCATCCAAGGCATAACAATATCATTGTTATGCCTGGGATGCACAAAAAGAAGTGTGGCCAGCAGATCAAGGAGGTAAAGCTTCACCTTGATTATTACATCCAGCCTTAGAGTCCTCCTTACAGGAAAGGCATGGACCTGTTTGAGTGTGTTCAGAGGAGGGCCACAGAAATAATAAGAGGACTGAACACGTTTCCTATGAGGAGAGGCTGAGAGAGTTGTTGTTGTTCCGCCTGAGGAACAGGCTTCAGAGACACCTCATTGTAGTCTTTCAATATTGCCCATAAGAAAGATAGGGACAGAATTTTTAACAGGGCCTGTAGCAACAGGCAGAGGGACAATGATGTTAAACTAGAAGAGGATAGATTCAGATTAGATATAAGGAAGAAGATTTTTGAAATGAAAGGGAAAACACTTGAACTGTTTTCCCACAGAGGTGGTAGATGCCCCATCCCTGTAAACATTCAGTACCAGGTCGAATGGGGCTTTGAGCAACCTGATCTAGTTCAAGATGTCCCTCTTCACTGCAGGGGCATAGGACTGATGATTTTTAAAGGTCTCTTGCCACTAAAACTGTTCTGTGATTCTGTGATACTATTGTTACTACTTACTGAAGATAATAGGCTTAGAATGGATGTATTGTGTTCCCTGAAATCAGTTGCCAAAATCTTTGCTAGAAGGAAAGTAATGAAGAAACGAGCATTTTGTGAACATGCAAGAATCTTTTTCTGCATGGTTTAGAATGCAAAAGTGCATGCAAAAATGACAGAAGAGATTATTTTACTTTGCAGTCCATATCTACAATCCCACTCAAGGTCTTTGAATGGGTCCCCATAGAGTGTGCATGGAAGACCTGACCAATACTATACACATCAGATCTACCACCATGTGTTGTGTTATTGTTTGTATATGTGCTGTTGTCCCTGTATGTGTTGCAACTCTGAAAGCTGAGATTTGGGCTTTCAGGAATCTGAATGGGGCAGATATGACCATTTTATTGTTTATGCCATATAGAAATGGATCACATAGAGACTGAATTGTCCATGTTGTCATGGATCCTGGGGTGTCACTGGAAAAGCATATGCTTTTTCTTTCTTTGTTGTTGGAAACTACTAAATATTCTCCTGTTCAGACTCTATAGCCCATTCTTCCACGCTTAATCTACTGCTCCTACATAGCTGCCATTATAACTTTGTATCCACAATATTATTCAATAACCATTCTTTTCTGTTGAGAAATTGCCTTTTGTCCTTGTGTTTAAGCTTTGAATTGAAGTAATTCTACCTAGTGAATCTTTTTCTTAGCATTTGCAAAACTTCATCCACTCTTGCAAAATGATTCACAGAATCATAGAACGGTTTGGGTTGGAAGGGACCTTAAATAAAGATCATGTAGTTCCAACTCTCCTGGCATGGGCAGGGAACTTTCCACTACACCAGGTTGCTTAAACCCCCATCCAACCTGTCCTGGAACACTCCTATGAGTGGGGAATCCACAACTTCTCTGGGCAATCTGTTCCAGTATCTCACAAACCTCATAGTGAAGAAATTGCATAAAATCATTTGAACAGAACAAAGATACCACCTCCAATGTTGCTGACGGACTGCTTATTCAAATTCAGAGTTCCTGAGCTTTAATTTTTCTCTGCTATTGATTTGTTCCTTAACCTCAGACAACTTTTCTGTAATTTAATTGGCTCAGTTTTACTTTAGATAGATATTATCTAATTCAGTGAGATTCTTCTGAAGACTTATTAGAGCATTGTTCATGGTATGAAAAGAAAAATGTTACATGAATGCATATTATCATGTTTAGATGCTTTGCATCAGTCTGCTCCTCGTTGATGCTGCCTATAAGAAAGAATGAATGGCATAAATTGTAATTGACAAAAACATCTTCAGCAATCGCCAGAAGTAGTGCTATGAATATACTAAAAAATAATGACACTGTCATTGCATTCAGGCTGACAGGCTTTGCTAAAAGGCAAGGAATGTTAATTTAGGCTTAGATCTGTAAAAATATTGTATTCTGGACGTGGCTTCCTATGTTTGGCTGCTTTGGTGTGCCAGCAGGATGAACATCTGAAAATCTGCAGCAACTGAAGCCTGTAAGCTCAAATAGTTTGAGCTGCTAATGCTTATATAACAACTTGCATCTACCCAGAACTGTCTGTACACAAAGCTTTATTCATTCACCACCCTTCCAGATGAAAAGGAATCTTTTTATCTTTTTTTTTTCAGATGTCAGCTTTACAGTTTTATTGTTTCATTGAAAGTATAACGTATTTCATCTTAAGAAGTTTAATTACTGTTAGACAACATAAACTCCTGAGGATTTTACCTAATCAAAATTCTTCGTATGGCTTTATATTTTAAATACTTTTTTTCTAATTACAGAAAATTTGTAATTAATAGACTAGTTAACATCGACAACAAAGCCAATTTCTTTTTTCTTACAAGATTTTATATTCAAAGTGCTTAAATTTCACTTCTGCTTTCAAAGGCACAGAAAGGCAAAAAAGGTAGAGGAAAGGTCATGATTTTTTCTCCTCAGAAGGTGCATTTGGATATAAAATTTTTTTTCAGCAACTGAAAGAAATATTTCTAAGTAATGCAAATATATTTTAAGTACTTCAAATAAACTGTATATTTTGAGCATTTCACTATGATCAATCACTTCTTCACTAATTCCTACTGACCAGTTGTCTGGGAAGCAAAAACTTCCTAATAGTGTTGTGACACTTTTATTCTACAACCTTTTTAGTATTTTGAGAAATAATTTGTTCACTGTATCATCTGAATTCTCCTTATTCCTTGCAGAAATACTAGCTGTATCTGCTTAGGCTTGATTTTGCTTCCAGATATGTTTCTGGTTTTTTTTTTTCCTGAGTATATGATGATTTGAAATAATTCTGTATGTTAGAAAACACAAACTCCTTTCTCTAACTTTAAATCAGATGTTTAATAGCCTTTCCCTCAGTTTTGGCTTTCAGATTACTATTATAACCCTGTTTACTGGGATTCTAAGTCCCTTCCGAAGTTCTCTCACTAGTCTCAAACCTGTTTTTAATTCTATTTTCTGAGTTTCTTGCATAAGACTTATGAAATATAGACCCAAATTCTTTCTAAGACTTAAATTTCCTTAAGTATCTATGAATTTCTTTTGCAGTCTTCTCAACAGCAATGAATATAATGTAATTGTATAGGTTAGAGATTTTTTTAATGAGTCCCCTATTTAAACCTTTTACTTTTTTAACTTTCCTGTTATAGGTCAACTTCTTGTTCTGTCTCTGCTGCTGATACTTTATAGTGCCAAATTGTGCTCTGATTTACAAATTATAGCAAATCCTTAAGAGGATGAGGAGTGAGATATTTTTTTTTGTCTTTACTTCAACTGTCAATATGAAAATACCTTTAAAAAGACTACAATGTTGCAGAGGTTGTTTAACTTCTAGTTTGAACGGTGTAGTATGTACAGGTAATCTTAACAGCTTTCTTCACCAGAATGCTTTTAAAATTTCATCAGCGTAGATAGCATGTGTTTTTATAGTGGTATCTATTTAAGACTTTGTCATAATCAGAAAAAAAGGCAAGTAATTGCAGTAATAAATAATATATATAACTACACAAATAAATTTAAGCATGAAATTTATGAGAATTAATGAAATAGAAGAGCTTTAAGTTAGTTTTTCAAGTGCGAACAAAGGTGATCGACTATTGGTCTGCTGTTTCAAGCGTGATAGAGAATAGAAAAAAGTTCATCATTAGAAGGGTGGAAGAAAAATGAAACTGTAGAGAGAAGGGACTAAATTGAATGCACTGATAAAAACTAGACTATGAAAATCAGGACAAGAGTAGAACAATTTCACTTGAAAGTCTCTCTTAAAGGATAAGAAATGTTGCAATGTAGTCCTTAACAAAGGATAAAATTCCTTTCTCCAATCTGCACTTCAGTTCTTAATGGTATATTGTGCAGCTGTCATGTATACAGGGCTCCCACTGATATTAATAAATGCTCTTTTCATAGAACTACTGAAGAATATGAATAGAAATAAAAAGGAGAAAAATTTTACCATGTTATGCACAGAAGGATTGCCATCCTGACCTGTGCTGACTTTCTGACTCTTTAATCCCTTGATTTCCGTAAACTATGTGAACTTGACCTTTGTCTCGTGATTATATTTAGGTGCCATGTTACTTGGATCTTAACTATTGCTACTTCCTATTTCTTTTTGATACCAAATGCACTCATATTTTACCTTCCCCATGACAAATCTGTAATATAATTACACTTCATTAATAATTTTTTAAAAAATCCACAACAAAAAAGAAATCCCAAACAAACAAAATTCCCCAAACCCACTATAAACCTGGGAATATGTACAATCCATTTCAAAATTTCCAAATAGACCACAAAATATCTTAGAATGGTAGAGACTTTTGCTCTGACATGTTCTCTTCCTTTAATTCATTGTTTCTTGACCAACATGATCTGTAAATCAGAATGGCTGAGGTTAGAAGGGAGCTCTGGAGGTTATCTGGCCCAGCCTCCCTGATCAAGCATAGCCACCTAGGGCCAGTTATCTAGGATCTTGTCTATAGTTTTTTTTAATGTCTTCAAAGATGGAGACTCCACAATCTCCCTAGGCAACTTGTGCCAGGGCTCAGTCACTCTCACAACACAGAAGGGCTTCCTGATGCTCAGAGGTAACCTCCTGAGTTTCAGCTTTTGCCTCTGATTCCATCACGACACCACTGTAAAAGGGCTTGGCTCCATCCTGTTTATACCCTCCCTTCAGATATTTGTATACATTGATAAGTTTCACTCTGAGCCT
This sequence comes from Sakesphorus luctuosus, assembly GCA_013396695.1. Classification (NCBI taxonomy): domain Eukaryota; kingdom Metazoa; phylum Chordata; class Aves; order Passeriformes; family Thamnophilidae; genus Sakesphorus; species Sakesphorus luctuosus. The sequence continues at coordinate 17,324 of VWZD01007946.1, read as the reverse complement.
TCTCTTCTCCAGGATGAACAGTCCCAAATTGAAAATATAATTTTCTAATGTCAGATTAAGAGTGTTATTAAAGGATTTGTAGATCATTAGGCAAATTATTTTTAAGCCTTATTTGACTTGAAACAAAGGCTAGTCTCAATTGAAAGAATGATAGTTGACATCATATGTTAGTTGACATCAAAGGAATTGCATTTATACATGTGTGGTCTGTTGCATATGTTTGGATCTGGATGCATTTGTAGAATTACAAATGAAATATATCTTCATTTTAAAAGGAAAAGCAATTGCAATATTTGATTATTTTTGATACATTTCAGTAAATGATCTGCATGATCCCTACCATTTCACATATGACATACTCAGTAATACCACTGAAACACTCTTTCAAATATATATATATATATGTATCTATGTATGTGTATATATATGTGTGTGTATATATATATATATAATTTCTTTCCAAGAGCAAATAATTTAAAAAGTTATAGTTAAAAGACTAAAATTATACATCCAGTACACATAGAAGGGGAAAGAAAGAATTTTTAAAATTCAGACTACCATAGTCTAAATTGACTTTCACTAAAACAGGTGAGCAAGATGTTAGCTATTTATGGGTCGCTTTTTTGTTTTGTTATGTTGGTTTTTTTTTTAATTCAAACTATGATTAAAACAACAGAAATACTGAGATTTTATGGAATGCAAAGGAATTTCTGCTCAGAGGTACAAAGAATGTATTCCAAAGCCATAGCAATTAGTGAAGAGCCTTCAACTTCTCATCTGACTTCAGACACAGACATTCCACATGCCTATCTTTGATGTATTGACACTAGGATTTATTTATAATCAATACAGAGAAGTAGATATCTCAGTTCAGATCAATCACATATTGCAACTGTCTGCTTTCATTAACTATAAACAAAAGCTGAGAATAAGTAGCTAAGATGCAGACTTCTCTATTTAATTGGATAAATTCCACTCTCATTTACTTCAGTGAGTGTTGGATTCTGAGAATTTTTTTTCATATTTTATAATGAAACATATCAATATACCAAATTAGTCCAAGACAAACATGTGAGGGGCAAGAGAATGCCTATTTACCTGAAACAGAGTGATTCATTTTGCTTTAGGACTGGTTCTGCTAATTCCCACTGAGACAAATAGATTTGGGGATATTGAGCTGATTACCTCATATTTAAGATTTAATCTTAACTGAAGTCCTTGATGCAATTAACTTGCTGTAGAAAACAATAATAAAAAGTAGTAACTTATTATCCTCAAGTTTCTTAGCAATACAGTAACTTTTGAAATAACTCAATAGTTACACACACACTTCCCTTCACATGCGCACACACACACACACACACACACGATCAGCATAGCAGATCGTTAGCATCTTGGAAAAGACTGAAACGCTGAATACCAATCATGGAAAAATGCTGTTTAATAACTACACCATATTTAAAATAACACTTTTTATTTAAATTTATTTGCATACTACTTTCATTTAATTTCTTTAATTAAAATTCCTCAGTTTTATTTTTCACATGCTGCATTTTTATGAATATTTTCTTCTAACTGGAAAAAATAATGCAATGGATTTCCAGGATAAAACACTGTTTGGTTTATACAATTTTAAACAATTCTTATGTGGAAGGATTTATTTGTTTCTTGCTAAGCTGGAATAAGTATTTTAAAGACAGACCTTTTATAATGAAATGCTTTATGTTTCTACTATGGTTTCAAAGGATTTTGATGCTCATTGCTTATTCCTTGTAAGTAGTAATTTTTCAGTGAATTGAAAGTATGTGTGGTATATTCACATTAGTTAAAACACCAATTACTAGGAATGACCAGGCTGAATTACAGTAAATAACACCTTGAATGATGTTTTACCTTCTTCTTTGTCCTGACCCATCAGCCCCTCTGGGGTCCCAGGCCAGGGTGAGGGGTCGTGTTCTCATTGTCCCTGTACATCCAAGCTGGGTCAGGGGCTCCAGGAGCTATGGGTCATTATAGTTTTCCTGGGTTGTTTGTGACTGGCAGCTGCTCTGGGCCATCCCCATGTGGGCTCCAGTGCCCTGCCAAGAGGCATACAATGCCATTTCAGCTCCCATCTGTTCCCCCTCCACACACACACATGCACCCACTCAAGGTCTTCTGACCCAATAATTATTGATCTGGTGTCTAACAACCATCAAGAGTCTCATTTGCTGCTGCTCAAAGACCTGTACAATGTGGTCTTGAACACTTTCAGGGATGGGGCATTCACAATTTCTCTGGGCAATCTGGTCCAATGCCTCATCACTCCAACAAAGAATTTCTTCCTTATATCTAGTATATGTGAGAAATAATAATTATAGGCATATAAAATCTGAGGAAAATTTTATATCAATAATAGCTTAAAGATGACTGAATACGTTGATGGGCGTTTAAGCTTGACACTTTTTGAAAAGTGCATGGAATTTAAAATTAAAAACAGTAAAATTACACACTTGTTGCTATTTCATTTTCTCTCTGAGGTTTACAGTTGCTGATGTCAAATCCCTATGCTTCATAAAAATCAGACAAATCTCATACAGATCTCTCATACAGATCTTTCATACAGATCTCTCAGAAAAAGTTTTTATTTCAGCCTAATATATAGTTTCTATAGAATATTAGTACCAGTGAAGTTTGGACAGAGAAGCGGAAAACATCTTCTCATTGTATTTGTGTACACAGCACATTTTATCCAAACTGGGAAATTCATCCCAAGTATGTTATATTCATAATTCTTACTGTATCAATCCTTAAGATTCTTTGAAAATGATGCTGTGGAGCTTGAACATAGTTCATGTGACACAGATGAGAGACGATGATGAAGAAGTTGAGGGAAAGAATAAGGAGTATATGGCCCAGTACAGATCCCAGAACTTACCTTTTTATTATCCATAGCCTGATAAATTGTTTAGCTCCATTTAAAGACCGTGTTTGACAAACAGAGCTGAAATAGGTCTTCAAAATATCTTCTAGATCAGAATGCCTTCAATCAAAGTACCCTGGCCAGCAACCTTGGTGTTGACATTTCATCCTTTAGTAGCTGATCAGACCGAACCATGTTGCTGTAAAAGTATTGTAGAATGGGTAGGCATGTTTTCACAGATGCAAGGGAAAATCCTCTTTTGTCAAAGCCTGATGATTCCTCAGGAAATTGTAGCAAGTTATGTACCCTGACCTACTGTGCAATATCTAAGTTAGTGGGTTCACTATCTTCAGCACCACTTTAGAAAATAAATGTTTGATCCACAGAAAATATTTCATAGGTCTTGTCTATCTGCTTCATTTTAGCCAATGAACAGGATATGTTCCATTAGCAAAGTGTTTGCAGCCATACATGTGATGATGTTTTATTTTTCATAAATCTAGCCACTGTCTATCCATGACTGCCAGATGTTCATGGTAGGGCTGTAATTAAGTTTCATTTTCACCGGCTCAAAAAATATCATTCTTGTTATCCTTTTATTAAATTATTGCCATATAACATCAATCTGAGATCTGAGGAACAAACTTAATTTGCTTTTTGCCAAGTATCATCTATGTGATACAAATTCTACTTGATAAATCACACCCACACGATGCCATATGATACTACTACTAATGTCTTCTTCACAACCTTTTCTTCATCATTAGTATCTTTGGTGAAGTGAATGATTAGAACATAAGCAGTGGCATTTGTTCAAGATGTACCAGAAAGAATTGCAGTCTGTTCACTTCTTCACTGCCCATGTTAGCACTGCACTGTAAGAAAGAACGATTACTTGGAAAAGTGTTACTTTTAGTCTAAATTTGTAAATGTTATTCTGAATACACTTTCAATTACAAGATGCTATTTTAAAATATGGCAACTTAAGGGAAAAAGTCAGCTTTAAAGAGGCTCCATCCAAGAAGGTTGTTTCTAGGAGAAAAAGAAGATTTGAGGCACTTTAAAGGCTTTAGCCATGCCATTTTGAAGATTACTTCAAAACTCAGTTCCTTAATATGGGAAGAATAGAGGAGAATAAATACAACTCATTTCAAAATGGTGATATATATGTCTACAGCTGGGGTTACCAGACAGAGTTTCTTGTATAGTCAAGGGACTGCAGTTAACCCTCTGTCCTGTTTCTACAGCCAGGACAGGTTTAGATTTTTGCAATAGCTGTGAGAGGCATGGCTAGGACCTGGAGGTTATTCTGTACCACCTCACAACACTGCTGGGAGCAGGCGAAAGGAGCTCTCTTTCAGGGGAGAAGGAGTCCCTTCTGGTTGAGAAAATGTAGTGGAGGGAGCCATCTGGTATTGTCTGTTATTGTTGGGTTTTATTCACATGTGATTAAATTTATTTTCTTGTATCCTCTGTCATCAGTATTGTTGCCATTACTGTTCATTTTCTTATCTCATTGCTGTTTCCAGCAAGTTATTCTTATCTCAGTCTGTGATCTTTGCCTTTTGTGCCTCCAGTTCTCCTCTCCAGCCACTCCCATTGGGGACGGGGAGGAGAAAGTGGGGGAGCAAGAGAGAGAGTGGTATGTGGTTTGGACAGTTTCAGTGGGGGCACTGTAGTGGGGAGTACCATTTCCAAACCACAACAGCCTCCAACACAGTCCTTGCCTGAAGATCATGTGCATTTGCTCCTATATCTAGTCTCCGTTTATTAGTGATGATACAGTTCATCTATGTATTAGAATATGCAGCCAGAGCAAGTGTCTCATACTCGCTCATTAAAATTGGCTGCAACTGAATCTCTTAGGTAGTATTTACACTAGCTTATATTACAGCCCCCCAAGGAAGGACCACACTTGAGGCTAGGTGGCAACAGAAGAAGCACATTTATTGGGGGTGCACCAGCTTATAAAGGGTAGCATGGGACTTTCCAGAACTTGGGCGGGGAGATGGGAGGAGCGAAACATTTCATTGGGTGGACTAACAAGTAGGAGGAGGGAAGAAGGAGGAGTGGAGGGAGAACCATTTGCACCAATATAAATATTTTTCCATTGCAGCTATGTAAATATGTATGTGTATTCAACATTGCAGCATCAATATACTGTTTATGATCCTTTCAACATGGCCCCAACCATTTCTGACAGCTAGACAGCAGATGTTAGCAGCAGTGAAAAGGACTAACTTCTGAACAATTTCAGAAGGTTTTCCAGGAAGGGTTTGCTTTCTGTCACCACAAATTTTCCCTGAGATGTCTGGATAATAGTTGCATAAAAATGGTATTTTTGCAAAAGCTTGAGGCAAGTTCCATCTCAAATTTGCCAATGAGTGTAAAGAGAGTAAAGGCGGTGCTTCACACCCCTCTGTGCACTTTACCTTCTGCATCAGGATGGGTGTGATTGCAGAAGTGTTTCATCTCTCTTCAGAGTACAAAGCACATTATCACTTCTTGCATCTTTCTCTGGAACTCATGATGGCACCTGGGGACTAAGTGGCTCTCTTACTTCCTAAAAATATATTCAGAAAAAAAAAAGTACCATTTCCAAATTTGAACATGACTAAAGTAGAATCAATTTAAATGCTGACATGGCAATACTCTACACCAGAAGTAACATGCCATAATTAGAAGACTGTAACATTATTCGTGTATATGCCCAAGTTTCAGGTTGTTTACAGTCTTCACGCTTAATATATTTTACATTTTGCACATATAAAATAATTATAATAATCATAGTGGAAGTGAGCATCTCTCACTGGCTCAGGGCAAGATAAACTGCATCTCTACATCAGTCTTATTCATTGGATTTCAGGGAAATTGACATGGTCTGCTTTCCCATAGGTTTTCTATGAGGCTGAGGTGTGAAACACTGAAAATATGATTTGTACTTCACAAGGTGATGGGAATTTTGCTGTTGATTTTATTGGCAATCCATGAATCAATTCTTACCTTGACCCTAACAGTTTTACCTCCTTTATAATTCAGCTCCTGGTTTTGGCAGAAAGTAAGGGATACTATTATTTTGTTTCCTTGAGTGTTTGAGGTTAATTTTATAAGCTTTCTAACTGCCTTACACTTGAGAACAAATCACATCTGCAGTATTATCACAATCCCTATTTATGGCAATTTTTCCACTGTAAATTTTTGCAGATTGCCTAGGAAAAGAAAACAGCTTCAAAGACTTACATAATTTTAACTGTCCTGCCAAAAGAGCCCTCAGAGAAGAACCACTCAATTGATTCTTCTTCAACTCCACTTCCTTTGTTTCAAAGCACTCAAGACACATTATTGCCTTGTCAGCCATCAGTTGCATCTGGGCAGTGGAAGAACTCTATTTTACTGAGAATGTTCAGTGTGCTCCAGGAATGCAAATCTGTAAACTGCAAGCTAGGGTATTTTTTTAGGTCTGAAGGGCCATGAGAAAACACAGTTCCAGGACAGCCATACAGAACAAGAACTACTGATCACTACCAACACACTGGATCTCACTCAGAAGTACAAAGGTGAGAGTTTAATATCATTTTGCTTTGATTTTTTTTCCAGGACAAGAAAATGCCATGCAGCATCTGTTGTTTTCCATATGGAAGTCTGGATAAGACCACACAGTCTGCATTCCAACAATGTAGTCCAAGAGCCAAAGTTGCAGATAACTGTAGCAAGAACTAGATCTCAAATATTTAAGCAGATAAAGGCAAAAAAAAAGATGCTTATTCATCCATAGAAGATTTTGAAGTTGTCAAGTAGGGAATGTAGTGCATATTTGACAGGATGGGTTCACTGTTCTGACACTGAGCTCAAGCAGAAATGGATTCTGTAAAAAATAACTACATACAGGTATGTAAATAAATAACTTACTAGCAGGTACTGCCATTCTTTGCTAAATACCACTGCATCTAAGAGAGGTATAGAATTTTTCCAGAAAGCCCATTTTAGAAGCTTCTGAGTTGCAGCTCTACTCCAGTTAATTCCTGTAGTCAGGGAAAAAGACTTCTAGGAGTCTGTATGATAGGGAAAACAGTTCCATGAGTCCTGTGTAGATCATAGACTATCCATTTTAGGTACCCTGTAAAGCACCTTCAAATTGCCTGTCTCTTGAACAAAAATAGATAACCTCTGCAAGAGAAGTCAGTGAAATTTTGCCTCATTTCCCCCTTTTCATCTTGCATAGGTTAAATTTTCCCTACTTTCCACTCAAACACAGTACCAAGCCAGTAAATTTCAAAAAGCAGAAAACTTCTTTATTTTTTGTGGAAGAAGAAATTGAGTTTTTAAATTCTCCATTTTCTTTTCTAGTAAGTGTTGTATGTCTAACAGGAAGAGAGAAAGGAAAAAGTCTGATAAAATCCTGAGGATACATTTCTCTCTGAGACAATTGTATTGAATCACCACTGTTACATGAAATAGTCGAAGGAAAAAAGTAGGACTGGGGAGAACTGCACATTGTGCTGGAAAAAAACCCCAGCAACACTGTTATGGACATCAGTTAGTGGTCTCTGTTTTATAAGTTTTCTTGTTCTTGTTTTTGTTTTGTTTTTTTTTTTTAATTTTGTCTAAGATAAAAATATTATTGTACATTTATGGTTTATTAATATAATTACATTCTTGTATATATGTCCTTTTCAATACATATGCTGTAAGACACTGAGAAAGTACCTTGCCATAAATATAAATTCAAAAGTTTATAACTATTTAGAATAAAGTAAGTGTAAGGTAATATAATAAAAAGAAGAAATCAACATTTTTTTTCTTCTTCTCATGACAAAAATGGAGGAAATTGTAAATGCAGGCCTATTATTTCCCTGCCCAAAGAACTGGGTAGGTTTGCTATGGCTGATGTCTTTCATTAGGAAGGAAGAAATTCATTTGGAAAAAACTTCAAATTTACTTCACATAATTGTTGTGATGTTTAATTTCACCAATATTGAGCAGAAATTCTCATCACTTGATATGGAAATCATCCTGGTAATGGACATAAGGGTACCTGGGCCATGAATAAGGAACATAAAAAATAATTAGAATGAAGGTAAGAGTGTGTACCTGTGTCATGTGAAAGGGAGGAGGGAGACAAAAATACAAAGATTTCTAGTCCTAAATGTATTAATTAAAAGTTATTAGCTGTAAGCGCTTCCAGACAATCAAATCCTTATGTACCCAACACTGTCTGTCTTTTAACTGATAGCACACAGGTTGGAAGGGGCTCTGACCTCTGATATGAAGCCACACTTCAGCCAAGGAGAAATTATAGCTATAAGCGTCCTCGGAGTAATCAAAACTTTATGAACCCAGCACTGAACCCTGGACAGAACACAGGCTGGAAAGATTTTGACTCCCCTATGAGGACCACACTTAACAGCAGCAAGAGAAAAGAACCTTTCTCACGATAGCTCCCGAAATAACATTTATTAATACAAATATGTGACAATAACTATATGGGTTACTTAGTCAGTGATAACATTTAGCTGCAGGATTGTACAAAATACCCCCCCAAAGACATCGGCACCACACACATTTCAAGGGCCACCCCAGCAATATACCACTCCCGTAGCAAACTTAACTAACAGAGGANGCAAAAGAAGGCCATGCTATGTCTTAACCCCCCATCCTTTGTTAATCTTATCATTTTGCTTCTGCGGGGAGCCCCCCCTCACCCCCCCCACCCCCTCCCCGAGAGGGCCCTGAGGCATCTCCCTCAACCCATCAGGCCTTATCAGCTCATCACGCCACAACCTGTATTGGTGAGCAGAGTGTAACAAGGACGTTTTCCTTCAAGAGTCTTCAGGATTAACAGCAGAATAAATTAGTTCATGAGAAGTATTTATGAATATAATTAACCTTTAAAACAACATTGTTTTCAAAAACCTGTTTACAATATCTCTTGCAATGATAGACAATTATTATAGATAGAAAAATAAAAGGACTTTTTCCAAACTGTTGTGCACTCTAAACCAATTTACAGTAAAAATATTATTTTTCTCATGGTGGAAATTACATTAATTACAATAACACCTTGTAGCCCACTTGGCACTTTAGTCCATTATTTAGCATAGTTTTTTATTCATCTAACAATTTTCACATTGCAGTATTTTTCAAGCTTAATTCATGGTGCTTTTGTACTCATGCAGCATCCATGGATAATTTCTTGGGGTTTATTTTGTTCTCTGTCTTGAATGGCAGGTTCTATATTCTGCCATCTATCTTCCCTGTTTCATACAACTTCTAAGAATTATTTTCAGAGTTCAAGACTAACTTCAAGAATTATGTTAAATACATACATTTTACTTCTTGGTTAGGGCAAAACTGTTTTTCCTGTACAGCACGGTAATAATAGGAAAATAATGAGAGTAAATTCAACTCTCCTCATAGTAATACACAGAGGACAATTAACACCATTAGAAATCAAGCAACTAATATTTATTGCCCATGCAATACCACTATTAATGTAAATTACCCCAAAAAATCAAAATAAATCTGTGTCATAGGAGGCGATTGAATTTTTCTACTGATACTGCGCTTAAAACAGAAAAGAAATTATTTTGACAACCTATGATGCACGGGATTACAACCCCACAGAGGATTATTTAACTATTAGCTTGGAACCAACTCAGGTGTGTGTTTGGCAGGGGGGGGAAAGCCAGGCTGTATCCCACATAGCAGGACTCATGGAACCCACATGTCAGGCTCCACAATAGCACCTATTAATCGAAAGGGCAGCCTGAGAGCCTGCCCACACCACACCCCTAGGACTCCCTAACAGCCTTTAATTGGCTACACCACCCCTCATTCCAGCCTGGAGGCACTGACTAATCAGTGAGCCACAAGTCCCACCTGGCAGGGGTGGCCTCAGGGTTCAAAGCTCATAAATATGGCTGCACATAGTCTCCATTTCTCTCTACCCTCCTGGTACTTGCCTTCAGCAGGTGAAGATGGACTTCTACAGCGCTCCTTGGCAGTAGCTATTTTTTGCTTATTCTTCTGTTAATCTTTTTTCTCTCTCTTTCTTTACTCTTGTTTCTTATCTTAATATCTTTCTTTACTATTTTAATCTCTTTTCTTACTTAATATTTTGAGTGACTCAAAACCTGTGGGTTGGATTTTTTTAAGTTATGTGGGTCGGGATGGGCTAAGTTGGTGCTTTGGTAGAATCCTTTGTTTTAGTTGTATATTAGCAGTTTTAAACTTTAGCAAAGATCTCTTATTTCTCCCCAAAATGAAATGTATCTCCTGAGAAACATGTGCAGTGCTCTCTCTTTATGCTGTCTCGAGGTATTAACTGAAAACTCTACAAAAGTTTGGTGGAAGAACTTCTCGAGCCTTGGTATTTTTTAAAGGAATACTCCAAGAGCTTGTGGCTTCAGGACAGGTAGCTTACAGAACCAGTGCATAATTTCAACCTAAAAATTAAAAATACCCTTTTCAAATACCCTTTTCAAACAGTTGAAACATGTCAGTTCATAAAACTATACAGGTCTGCAAGCCCTCAAAAATTCTCAGGCTCAAATTAGACAACAAAATTAGACTGGTGGCATGAATTTTCTACCTTTGCGCCAGCAGAGACAGCTGATATCTGCTACAGGAAGCGGTCTTGCTTACATCACTTCCTAGAGTGATCTTCTGTACCTCTGCACCATAGGTCTTCTGTTTTGTTCACAGAATCACAGAAAATGCTGAGCAAGAAGGGACCCATCAGGATCATCAAGGGCAATTCCTGGTGCTGCACAGGTGCATCCACAAGAGACACACCAGGTGCCTGAGAGTATTGTCCAAACTCTCCATGAACTCTTTCAGTCTTGGTGCTGTGACCACTTCCCTGGCAAGCCTGTTGCAGTCCCCAGACACCTTCTGGCTGAAGAACCTTTTTCTAATAACCAACCTTAACCTCCCCTGAAACAATTTCAGGCTATTCCCTTGAGTCCTGTCCCTGGTCACCACAGAGAAGGGATCAATGCCTGCCCCTCTTCTTCCCCTTTATGAGGAATTTGTATGCTGCATTGAGGTCTCCCCTCAGTCTCCTCTTCTCCACGCTCAACAGACCAAGTGACCTCAGTCACTCTTCATACGACTTCCCCTCAAGGCCCTTCACCATTTTCGTTGCCCTCCTTTGGACGCTCTCTAACAGCTTAATATCTTTCTCATATTGTGGTGCCCAAAACTGGACACAATGTTCAAGGTGAGGCTGCCCCAGTGCAGAGCAGATTGGGACAATCCCCTCCCCGAGCTGGCTGGTGATGCTGTGCCTGATGCCCCCCAAAACATGGTTGGCCCTTGGGGCTGCCAGGGCACTGCTGACTCACATTCAACTTGCCATTGATCAGGACCCTCAGGTCCCTTTCCATGGCACTGCTTTCCAGCATCTCATTCCCTGTCTGTACAGGCATCCAGAGTTGCCCAGTCCCAGATGCAGAATCAGGAACTTACCCTTGATGGACTTGATATGGTTGGTAAATGGCCATCTCTGTATTTTGTCAAGGTCTCTGCAACAGCTCCTCCCAGTTTTGTGTCATCTGCAAATTTGCTTAGTCTCCCTTCCAGTCCTGTGTCCAAGTCATTTATGAAGATGTGAAGAGCACTGGGCCCAAGATGGAGCTCTGTGCAAGCCCAGTAGTGACAGGTCTCCAGTCTGATGTTACCCCCATTCACTATTACCCTCTGCGCTCAACCTGTGAGCCAATTGCTCACCCACCATGTGATGTGTTTCTCCAGCTGTGTGCTCGATGTTTTGTCCAAAAATATCTGATGAGGTGGGTTACCTTGTCATAAAACAAAATCAGGTTTGATAAGCAGGACGTTTCTCTCATAAAGCCATGGTGACTATGACTGACGACAGTGTTTTCTTTCAGATGTTCCTCAACACCTTCCAGAATAATCTTCTCCACAACTTTATCAGTCACTGAAATGAGACTGACAGGGCGGTAGTTTCCAGGGTCCATCTTCTTGCCCTTCTTGAAAATCAGGACAACATTCACCAGCTTCCGGTCAGCTGGAACCTCTCTGGATTCCCAAGACCAGTCACAAGATCATTGAGAGAGGTTTTGTGATAACATCATCCAGCTCTTTGATGATTCTTGGGTGTATCCCATGAGGCCCCACAGATTTTTAGGGATCCAGCTGGAGCAGCAGATCCCACACATGTTCAGGGTCTATTGAGAGTTGATCATTCAGTCATGGTCCTCTAGCTCAAGGCACTGAGATCCCTTTGGTCCATCATCTGTGTTGAAGACAGAGGTAAAGAAAGCATTAAACACCTCTTCCTTGTCTCTGTCCCTGTTTGTGAAGTGACCATTCCCATTCTGTAACAGGCCAATGATATTTCTTTACTACTTATTCCCATGAATGTATTTGACATAACTCTTTTTATTGTCCCCCT
>VWZD01007945.1:499444-519296 GCA_013396695.1 Sakesphorus luctuosus | reverse complement strand
CCTGGGCCAGCCTCGATGACCGCATCCCTCACGTCGGGTAGGGACGGGTCGGGCTGAGCCGGGTGGAACGGGACGGGGTTCGCATGGACCCGAGTGGGGATGGGGTGTGGGGCTGCCGCAGGGGAGTTTGGTCCCACTTGTGACCCACCCTTGACCCCCCCCGTGACCGTGTCTCCCTAGCTGGGCCTTCCTGGAGGTGGCCACCAACGCCTCGTACAATGACAGCCTGCAGGCCTACGCTGCCGGGCTCGCCGAGGCTGCTGTTACTGAGCAGGTAAGGGATGACCCCTCCGCAAACGGGGTCCTGGAGGACACGGCCCATTCCCTTCCTTCTTTCCTTGGCTGTCTCCCACTGGTGACACCGTGCTGTGCCCCCCAGCTGATGTACATGCACTGGATGAACACCATGGTGGGCTACTGTGGCCCCTTCAAGTACGAGAGCGAGTATTGCCAGAAGCTCCGAGACTACTTGGAGGCCAACCTGGGCTGGATGGAGGAGCAGATGGGGAAGGGGCAGGACCCCGAGTACTGGCACCAGGTGAGGATGGAGTACCCCCAGCCAGGGGAACCCCACTGCATCCCCCTGGGATAGCAGGGCTTTCAATTCAGAGGAGGGAATAGAGCAGTGAGATGTCCTGGCTGGGCTCCAGGCAGGATGACAGGGATGTGGCCATGTGGATCCTCCTCCCTTGGGCAAGACAAAGTGACTTGTGACTTTCTCTGTGCCAGAGCGTCACGTGCTGCTTTTGGGATGCCCAGGGGGTGACTTAGCCACCCTTGGCCATGGATGCTGAGTCATGACCTTGCTGACAGTGACACTTCCCCCTGTGCCTTTTCCTGTGTCTGTAGCAGCACTGAGCTCCACTGGATCTGCTGCATCCCTTGGGGAAATGGGGGAGCCCATCCTCCAAAATCTCTCACCCCTCTTCCTCGTGGGAGCCGGGTGCCAGCTCTGTCCCCTGTCCCCAGGTGCGCCTGGCCCTGCTGCAGCTGAAGGGGCTGGAGGACAGCTACAACAGGCGCCTGGACTTCCCCCGGGGCAGGTTCACCCTGGCTCCCTTTGGCTTCCTGTAAGCTGCTTTTTGGAGGTGGTGAAGATTGGGGTGTGGTTGTCCCAGGGTTTGGGGCATCCTGTGAGGACAATTCCTGTATGTTCAGGAACAGTTAGTTCTGCTCCCAGCTATCTCATCCGTGTTCTGTGGGTGCTTGTCTTCTGCTGTGAGGGCAGGAGGGAGGCAGGGCAATTTCTCCTCCTTTTCTCCCCATGGGCTGGGTGGTGGGTCCCCCCACAGCTCCTGCCTCAGTTTCCCCACTGCTGTGCTTACCCTTCCCTCCCTGATCTGGCTGCTGGCACAAGCACTTGTACTGGGGTGGGATGAATAAACACTGAATGGACAGACAGACAGACAGAGAGTTCTGAGCCAGCTCAGCTGCTGTGCTGGGGTTTCCCCTACCTGATACCTCACGTCTTGCTTTCCCTCAGGCTCCTGCAGCTGGGGGGTGACCTGGAGGACCTGGAGTCTGCTCTGAACCGCTCCTCCCTGCAGCGTGTCCTGGGCTCAGGCTCCTGCTCTGCCCTGGTGAAGCTGCTGCCGGGCAATCGAGATCTCCTGGTGGCCCACGACACCTGGACCTCCTACCAGTCCATGCTGCGCCTCATCAAGAAGTACACGCTGCCCTTCCGCACCTCGGCTGGCGGTGCGTGGGCTGGGCGGGGGGGGCTGCTCCTGACAGTCCCCTTCTGATGCTCCCCTGCCTCTGCATCCTCCCTGCAGGCAAGTCTCAGATCCCTGGCAGCATCCAGGTGTTTTCCTCCTACCCAGGCACCATCTTCTCTGGAGATGATTTCTACATCCTCAGCAGTGGGTTGGTGAGTGGGTGTGGCCCTCGGGGACCCCTTGCTGGCCCCACTGCCCCTTTCATCAGTCACCTCCCTGCAGGTAGCACTGGAAACCACCATTGGGAACAACAACCCAGCACGGTGGAAGTACCTGGACCCACGGGGCAGCGTCCTGGAGTGGCTGAGGAACATCGTGGCCAACCGGCTGGCCCGCAGCGGGTCTGAGTGGGCCACTGTCTTCCAGCGGTTCAACAGCGGCACGTGAGTGAAGCAGGAGGGGGCACAGGAATGTGCCCAGGGTGGGGTGGAATGGGGTGGAATGTCCCTGGGAAGAGGCTGGCTGCCAGAGGAATTCATTCCCTGTTCTCCATGCCAGGTACAACAATCAGTGGATGGTGGTGGACTACAATGCCTTTGTGCCAGGCAGAGCGAGCCCATCACCGGGCATGCTGACTGTGCTGGAGCAGATCCCGTGAGTGACCCGGTTCCTCCCTCAGCACCAACTCCTGCACTGAGCTGAGCCACAGCAGAAGCGTCTCCTCTCCCATCCCAGTAGGTTTGGGAAAGCCCTGAGGGTCATGCCTACCTCAGCCCAATAGGTGGGCAATGGGCAATGGACATGTGAGTGTGTCTGTGGCTAAACGCTCTGTGAATGCTTGTGCAGAGATGATGGGTGCCCAGTGCCCCTGTCTGGGATAGGAACACAGCAGGGACTCCCAGCATGTGTCACAGCCCATCGCTATGCATCTCCTCTTATCCCCACTGGATATTTCCCCTGTACTCTGATCAATGCTCTTCCTGCACAGGGGCCTGGTGGTGGAGGCTGATCTGACAAAGCTGCTGTACCAGCAGGGCTACTGGGCCAGCTACAACGTGCCGTGAGCGCTGTCCACCCCATCCCACCCACTGCCTGCCCTGTATAAGGGGACAGCAGTGCCGGCCTTGCCCACTGCCCACTGTTGAGTGCTGACTCGCTGGGTCCCTCTCACCCCAGGTACTTTGAGGATATCTTCAATGCCAGCGGGAACCTGGAGCTGGTGAGGAAATACGGCGACTGGTTCACCTACGACAAGAACCCGCGTGCCCAGATCTTCCGCCGGAACCAGACGCTGGTTCACGACCTGGACTCCATGATCCGCCTGATGAGGTCTGTGCTGGGGCCCTCCAGACTTGGGGTTTCCACACCCCCCAGGGCTTTGTGACCCTCGGAGGTGATTTTTTTTTTAATTTTTGTAAATGTATATCTTCACCGTGACTCTCTCCTGGCCCCTTGGCAGGTCCAACAACTACCTGCAGGACCCTCTATCGCGGTGCAGGGACTGTGACCCCCCCCAGAATGCTGAGAATGCCATTTCTGCACGTTCTGACCTCAACCCTTCCAATGGCACCTACCCATTTCCTGCCCTGCGCCAGCGCTGCCATGGTGGCACCGACATGAAGGTGGGGAGCCAGGCAGCCCCATTAGGGGAGGGGTCTCCTCTTTGGGAGTCCACCCCCCGACAGCTGCCCCAGTCTATGCTGCACGTTCCCCTGGGCTGATTCACACCTTGTTTTGTCTCTTTGGCTCCAGGTCACCTCCTCAGGAATGGTCCCTTCCTTTGGGCTAGTGGCTGCCAGTGGCCCCACCTGGGATGATGTGCCCCCGTTTCGCTGGAGCACATCCCCCTGCAGCTCCCAGCTCCACATGGGCCATCCAGACCTCTGGATGTTCCCCCCAGTCAAGGTCCACTGGGACTGAGCAGGCACCCCTGGGCTGATCCTGTCCATTCCTCCATCCGTGGAGCCTGTGAGGGGACCCCTTTGTGGGGGCAGCTGGGTAGGGGTTTGCAGTTCTGTAATACACCAGCCCCTCTGGGTCTTTCTGCCTCTCAGGTCCTGGTTGTGCTGCACAGGGGGCTGAACCCCACATGCCCTTTAACTGCCAGTCCCAGGACCTGTCCCTCGGTGCTGACACCTGATCCGGGGGTCTCTTCTCAGAAAAAAGGAGGTCCTGGGATCCTGGGGCTCAGCTCGCCCATGGGACAGAGGGGAGGGGACTGAGCTGGTTTGTCTGTGACAAATAAAGTACTCTGTGGTGGTGGCTGTGCTTTGCTCTCTGCTGGGATTCTCTGGTGGCTGGATTGAGGTTTGGGCTCACACACTGATCTTGTCCCCCTCACATTAACAGGGTGATTCTGCTTCTCTGCTGTTGGAAGGGTGTGTGGCCGGCCAAGCCCAGCCTCTTTTGGGGTGCAGGCTGTGGAGGGTTCTCTGCTGCTGTGTCAGGCTGGGTGCCCGGAGTGGGACAGAGCTGCTGAAATGAGGAACCCTCAGTGCTCATCCCCCAGGAGTGAGAGAGCATGCTCCTTCCTTTTGTCTTCCTCTCCTCTGGCACCTGTGTGCCCCCATCCCCAAAACCCGTGGTGCAAAATCCTCTTAGGCAGCTCCCTTGATGTGCCTCGTTAGGAGTAAGGAGGTCATTACTGGGGGATTAATGAGCTGTGGCTCAGCAGTCCTTTCAAGGTGCCAGGTTCCCAGAGGGGCTGGGGGCCCCCTGGGGCTCCCCCGGGGTGTGCAGGGGGCTGTGGGGTGCAGCAGGTCTGGGGTGTTGGGGTGCAGACACACCCCAAAAGCTGGGATGGGTGCACTGGATGAGGTGGGGTGTCCATACCTCACTGTGCTGGGAGGGGTTGCAGGTAAGGTGGGGGTGGCAGAGCCTGTGTGCCCTGGTGTCCCCATGGTTTGTGGGCTCCTATGGCAGGGGGCGCTGCTCAGGGGATCCCTGTGCCTCAGTTTTGCCAGGTGGGAGATCTCCATCACCAAGTGAGGGAGCAGCAAGGAGGGACAAACACATTGATGCCAAGAGTGAGGCATGCTGGAAATGCAGCAGTGGTTGGGTTACTGCTTCCCTTCTTTATTTTTTTTCCTTGAAATTGAAAGTTGTTAAATATCACCCCAGCTGCCACAGCTATGGCCAGGGGAAGTGACTGGGTTGCAGTCTGGCACTGTCTTCCTTGGGGCAGGCATGGAGCCAAGGGTGGCAAAGGGAGGACAAAGAGGTGGATAAGGGGTGGACAGGGACTATGAAGCACCCCAGGGCAGAGCTCAGATGTGGTGCCCTCACTCAGGGGGTGCCCAGCCCTCCTCCCTGTGAGCTGTTAGGGGCCCTTTGCAGCCCTTCCCCTTTCTGGCCACCAAGGGCCCACCCTTGTCCCATCCCCAGGGAAGTGACTGCAGCCTCTCTGCCCACTGTCAGGTGAGGGGTCACTCCACTGGGGAGCTGGAGCTGTGCCCCCCTAATGCCCCCATTCAAGAAATCCTCATCATCCCTCACAGTTCTAGTCTCCCATGTCCCAAACCCAGCATTGGTCAGTGCAAAGCCTCCTGTCTCTGTGCAGGCAGTGCTGTGCCTCTGTGCTGCCCCTTCCTGTGCTGTTCACTATGAAGCCTAATGCTGGTGTGGGAAGCAGGGAGTTATTTCATTGCCACCGAAGGGCATCTTCCTGAGGAGCAGGGCTGCCCTGGAGCTCTCACCCCACTTGGTGCCTGTCAGCAATGGTCTTCTCAGGGAGCCTTTGCAGCACCTTGGGTCAGGGTGTTACTGAACATCAGGACTAAAACTCTCTGAACACTCTTTGTAGTGTTAGAAAGCTTTATTTGCACTTTATTTTCAGTGTCAGGTGTGTGAGGGATATCTCTTCATATCACACTCACCATGACTTTGAACTAGTGGTTTATTTACACTATAAGGATATTCAGCCTGGTTTTTTATATGAAGGCTAGACTATGTTAATTGTTTCCCTGAGTTTATTAGCATATTACTAATTTCCTTATATAGAATTGTTCACCTTCAGTTACCTAACTGAGAGTCCTGGTCCTGTTTGATATGGAGATGTTTGTCTCCAGCCACACCAAGACCTCTGGTTCCAGCCTGGTATAGACTTGATAAGTAAGCCCACACACCCAGATATCCAATGCATTAACAATATCAATTTTTAGCTTCTCTTTTGGAATCAAACGGACCAAAATCATGTATTGTGGGGTCTGTTTTATTGCTGTCTGCCTGGCAGCAGGACAGAGCTGGAGAGCATGGTGAAGTTCTTGGTGTACCCCATTTGGTTGTGTTGTGCATGTGCCAGTTGTTGTGCAGTGTCTCCCTGTTGGGATTCTCATGCAACCTCTGCTTTCAGACTGCTCCAGCTTGGCCCTCTCCAAGGGGTGATCGTGGAGCACCTTTGTAGAAGGCTTCCCACCATCCAGCCCCCTCCTGCCCCTCCACTGTGTGCCCAGCATGGCCAGCTGAAGCTGGAGCTCTCATCTCAGGGGGCTCACCCAGCTGGAGGGGCTGTGGCTCCTGGGAATGTCCCGCTTGGAGAGGATTCTGGGGCTGCTGTGGGGTGGGGAGGCTTGGCAGGATAGGCATAGTGGTGTGATGGCTCATTTGGAGGCAATGAGTGGATGTCTTAGCTGGGGATTTGGGGTGCACAGGCTGCCGTGGGTCAAATGAGCAAAGTTCTAAAATCTGCTGGGACATGTTTCTGACTGGACACAAGAACAGCCAGTGCAAACCCTTAAGGACCCTCAAAATAATTTGGGAGCTGATTTCCCTCTTTGCCCATCTCCTGGGCACCTACATCCCATCTCCCAAGCACGCGAAGGCCGCTGGGATCTGGCTGGCAAGACCGCACGTGCCTGTCCTGGCCAGGACACCCGGCAGCGTGCCCGGCCATGGCCGGGCGCCTTCGGCATCGATCCAGCGCCGCGGCTGTAAAACTCTCACAGTGCTGAGCAAACACATGGCCCGGGGCAATGTCTGACCCCCGCCCCTTGCGCTGCTGCGCGGCTGAGCACAGGGACCGGCACGGCCCCTCCGACGTCACCTCTCCTTCTTCTGTCCCCCAGACTCGGCGGAGGGTGAGCAGCTGGGGACACGCAGCGAGGCCCCATCGGACACCAGGTAACCCCCACCCCAGGGTGACCCTGCCTGGGTTACGGGACAGGGCGTTCAAGTGGCATCTGGGCACACCGGGAAAATAAGGTCCAGGAGGATGGAAAAGGGGATGGCACAGCCTGTACCGGGACTCTGAAATGGAAAGCCCATCGGTGCCTCCTCGTCCTGCAGATGGCAGGAAGCACTGGGGACAGGCCTGTCCCTCCCAAGGGGCTTCTATGCCCCTCACCAAGCTCAGGGTGGACATCAAGGCTCCGGGGGCGACTTGTGGGAACGATACGGTGACTCCACTACTTCACCCTGGCAGAGCATCCGTCACCAGGACCATGACAGCGCAGCCTGGTGGGCGCCAGAAGCCCTTCCACGTCGTCTCACCCGTCTTGGAGAGCCTGCCCCTCTCCAAGGCAGCGGGCACCAAGGTTTTCATGAAGCTGGAGAACGTCCAGCCCACTGGCTCCTTCAAGATCCGGGGCATCGGGCACCTCTGCCAGGAGGTGAGTGTGGGCGTGGCGTGGACAGGGAAATTGCTCCTACCCTCATGGGAGACACGATGTGGGGACAAAGCCAACCCCTTCCCTCTTTCTCTCCTGCCTCTCAGGCTGCCAAGAAGGGCTGCCGCCAATTTGTCTGCTCCTCAGGTAACTTCATCCCGAGCTGGGGGGCTGCCCCTGAGGAATCTGGGAGCGTACAGAGGGTCAAGTCCTGCCTGATTCTTTCCTTTCCACAGGGGGGAACGCGGGTGTGGCAGCAGCCTATGCAGCCAAGAAGCTGGGGCTGCCCATCACCGTGGTGATCCCCAGCACCAGCGGCTCCATCCCCAAGCGCAAGCTGGAGGAGCTGGGGGCAACGGTGGAGGTCTATGGCAAGGTACCCCTAAAAGAGGGGTGTGGTGGGGGGACCAGAGGGAGCTGAGCCTGACCTCAGCCTGCTCAGTGATGCTGGGAATGTGCTTGGCAAACCCCACCCTGAACTGTTTTCGTTCTGCATCACCTGCACCCTGACATTGCCGTAAAGTCAGCCCTGGGACCCACCTGTTCTGGTGCCCCCCAGCCCTGTGGTGACACGGGACCCATGCCTGGGGTGGGAGAGCTTTATGGAGCCTTTCTGAGCCCCCATTACCCATCTCCCACTCAGGCATTTGATGATGCCAACAGGAGAGCCCAGGAGCTGCTGAGGACAGAGGGCTGTGTCAGCATCCACCCCTTCGATGACCCCTTGGTGTGGTGAGTGCTTCCAAGGCTCAGCTCCAACCCCCAGTCCCCATCTCTGGGATCTGGGCTGGCTTGGGTTGTCCCCAGGCTGTATCCTCATGCCCTTGTTGCCCTGCAGGAAGGGTCACTCAAGCCTGGTCTGGGAGCTGAAGGACTCTCTGGAGACCAAACCAGACGCCATCGTGCTATCGGTGGGTGGAGGGGGGCTGCTGGCAGGTGTTGTGGAGGGCCTGCACCAGGTGGGCTGGCAGGACATCCCCATCATTGCTGCTGAGACCCAGGGAGCTCACAGCTTCCATGAGGCACTGAAAGCCGGCCATCTCGTCACCCTGCCTGACATCACCAGGTGAGCAGCCATGTGTGCAGTGAGCAGGCAGGCCTCAGCCCAGCTCATTGAGGGGTCCTGAGACCACCCTCACTGCCCTGTCCCTTCATGTCCCAGTGTGGCCAAGTGCCTGGGAGCCAAGACAGTGGCAGCACGGGCTCTGGAGTGTGCCCAGCAGTGCCAGATCATCTCTCAGGTGGTGGAGGACACAGAGGCTGTGGGGGCTGTGGAGCAGTTCCTGGGTGAGTGTGGCCAACTGGGCATCACTGGGGACACCATCAGATGGTGGGAGGTGATGAAGGTGGTGGAGGCACCCTGGCTTCACGGGTGGTCCCTCCACATGGTCAGGATGTCCCCCTGGTCTTGTCCCCCCCAGATGACGAGCGGATGCTGGTGGAGCCGGCGTGTGGGGCCGCCCTGGCCACGCTCTACACGGGGCGGCTGCAGCGGCTGCAGCGCGAGGGGCAGCTGCAGACCCCGCTGACCTCCGTGGTGGTCGTGGTCTGTGGGGGCAGCAACATCAGCACAGCACAACTGCAGGCCATGAAGGGCCAGCTGGGGATGGAGTGACATGAGCCCCGAGGCAGGGAATGCAACAGCCTGGCTGGCACCCTCTGCTTGCTTTCCTTCCAAAATAACCAAAATAAAGCCTGGTGAGTGCAGGGCTTGACTCCTCCCACAGCCTTTTCCAGCACACAGCACGGATGCAGGGATGGGGAAACTGAGGCACGCAGGGCAGGCGAGCCTGGGGCTCACACTGCAGGCAGGGATGGAGCCAGGGCCCAGCCTTTGCTGAGGAAAGGACTGGGGTCCACACGTCCCACTCCTCCCCTGGGACATACCAGGTACCCTCCCTCACAGCTCCCAACCCTCCATCCTCCTCCCCTCCCTCCCTTGCTCCGCTCCATGCTGTTTGGGCTGCAGCTCCCCACCTCAATTAGCAAGTGCTCCCTCTCTGACTAATTACTTTGCTACTGTCTTTATGCATTATTATTCTCATGATTATCAATTATTACAATCCTTTCCTGTTCCTGCCGTGCTGGCTGCGGTCAGACAAGAACAATGTGCATGGACCTGCTTGTTACAGTGATTTATGGGAGGAGATCCCTGGCCGGGTTTAACACCCACAGGCTCCAAGGTGCTCAGATATATGTTGGGGTGTATGTGCTTCATCCTGGACCACCTAAAATCCCCCTTTTCCCCCATCCCACTTTTTTCCCATCCCCCCTTTTCCCCCAGTTTTTCCTGCTCTCCCTTATTGCCACTCTTTAGTGCTGTGTTTGCTTTTAGCCTTTTGTTATGGCACCTCCTGGGTTTTTTTGTGCCCTTCCAGCACTTCTTCCCCTTCTTTCCTCCCACCCCTACCCACTGAGTCTGTACCCTGCATGTCACTCTGTGATGCTGGGCAGAGAGACAAGCCTATTTCCTGCCCCAAACCCCTTCTCACATTCCTCCTCCTCCCTTTTGGAGCAGAGGTGGCTTAGCCCCAGGACCAGCTC
Organism: Sakesphorus luctuosus; assembly: GCA_013396695.1. NCBI lineage: Eukaryota > Metazoa > Chordata > Aves > Passeriformes > Thamnophilidae > Sakesphorus > Sakesphorus luctuosus. Next base: position 509,491 of record VWZD01007945.1, on the reverse strand, counting down.
ACCTCCCAGATGACAGACATCCCCACACAAAGCCCTTTCCCCTGACCTGGCTGCCAGGCCCACAGAAACACCCTCCTTGCCTTTGGCCCCTTCTCCCCACACCATACCTCCCACCAGCCAGGCCACCTCCCCAGGTGCTTCTTGGAGACCAAACTCCCATAAATTCAAACTCTGCTGCTCCATTGTGAGCAATATCTTATGTAAAAAGGTGTTTCCAGGGAGCACCGAAGGCTGCAGAATCCTATTACCAGGCACACTATTAATTACAAGGAGTCAGCCCAGCCTACTCCAGCTATTTTTTATCCCAGGTCCAAAACCTGAATACTTTCCACCTTCTGCAGACCTTCCCTTTCAAAAAAAAAAAAATCAACAAAACCACCAAAACCCAAAAGGCAAAAAGGTCAGGAGAAAAGATAAAAGCATTGACATTTGACCAGTAGCTTTTAAAAAGAAAAGGATTCCCAAGTCTGATGCTGCTCTGGGGTTCAGGCCAGCCAGGAGCTCGTGGTGATGTTTTCCCCAGCACAGTCCCATAGAAGTGTCATTGCTGGTGGTGACATGATGAATGTGGGGTTTGGGGTGACTCCCCTGAGCACCCAACAGAGAGCTTTTCACTCTCCTTGCCTTGATGAATGGGCAGTTGGGCTCTGGGTGCCAGCTGTGGGGGTTGGGCTTTGAATGTCCCTGGCTGGGATGTGCAGGTGCAGGTTACTTGGAGGGCGCTCTGGTGGGGATGGCATGTCCCCAGCTGGTGGGGGGTCACCCGTGGTCACCCTGCAGCTGGAGGCAGACATGAATCCCGAGTGCTGGTGCCTTTCTGGGACTGCTGGGGATACGGTCACCCTGACCCCAGCTCCAGTGAGGGCTCTCTCTGCAATGGCGATCCCTGTACCCCACCCGTGGTGGCAGTGAGGACCCCAACCCCAGGTTTGGTTTCTACACCCAGCTCTGAGCTGTGGAACACAACCAGCGAAGCTCCTCTGTGCCAGGGGATCATCCCTGCTCTTGGTGGCTCCTGGTAAGCCCCATGCTCCTGCAGCAAATCCCTGGCCCTCTGCACTGTCTGGGAGGTGGAAGCTTGAAGCATCATCCTAAATCCCTCCTGCAGCCTGTCTTGTGCTGAGCCCCAGAGATGGGGTGCCCCAACAGACTGAAAACAGCCCTCAGCTCTATGCCTTGAAAATAATAATAGTTATTATTATTATTAGTAGTAGTAGTATTTAAGATGAAAATATAATATTAATATTATAATGTTAAATTATAATATGATTTAAAGAATTAAAGTATTTTAATAATAATAGTTTAAATGAAAAAATATTAATATTGTAATTTTATAATTACAATATGATTTTAAGAATGAAAATATTTTAATAATAAAAATAATAGCAGTAGTAGTAGCTGGTGTTCACCCAGTGAAGGACCTTACGTTCCATTTTATACTGTCCCGATGGTGCTGGGAAGGAGCTATTTACCAACACATCGCTGTCCTTACAGACACCTCCCGTCACCAAACGCCGACCACGCCCATAACATGGATGGGGCGGGGCCTCGCCGACGCCCCGCCCCAACACACCCCCATTCATGACGGCGCTGAGTTGGGGGCGTGGTCACATTCAGACCCCGCCCATCAACTGTCATTGATATATTTGGACCAGCTTGGGGCGCGGTCACGCTCAGGCCCCGCCCCCGAACCCGCTCTGTTCACACCCGGGCGGCGCTGCCGGAGCTGCGGCGTTTCCCCGGACCCGGCACGGTGTCCCCGGCGCGGTGTGTGTTCCGTGGGGGGATGTCTTTGCTGGGGATCTCTATAATACGCTGTCCCTCCCCGGCTTTTTCTGCCCCTCAGGTCCCGCGTGTGCTGCACAGGGGGCTGAGTCCCACCGTGCCCCTCCTCTGCTGATGCCAGGACTTGCCCTGGGAGCTGACACTTGCTTTGGCTCTTCTCACAAGAAAAGGAGGTCCTGGGATCCTGGGACTCAGCTCGCCCATAAGGCAGAGGGGAGGGGACTGAGCTGGTTTGGCTGTGACAAATAAAGTGCTCTGTGGTGGTGGCTGTGCTTTGCTCTCTGCTGGGATTCTCTGGTGGCTGGATTGAGGTTTGGGCTCACACACTGATCTTGTCCCCCTCACATTAACAGGGTGATTCTGCTTCTCTGCTGTTGGAAGGGTGTGTGGCCGGCCAAGCCCAGCCTCTTTTGGGGTGCAGGCTGTGGAGGGTTCTCTGCTGCTGTGTCAGGCTGGGTGCCCGGAGTGGGACAGAGCTGCTGAAATGAGGAACCCTCAGTGCTCATCCCCCAGGAGTGAGAGAGCATGCTCCTTCCTTTTGTCTTCCTCTCCTCTGGCACCTGTGTGCCCCCATCCCCAAAACCCGTGGTGCAAAANGAGCATAGCCAGCTAGGGGGGGGGGGGTCTCATCTCAGGGAGCTCATCCAGTTGCAGGGGCTGAGCCCCCCTGGCATGTACTGCTCAAGAAGGATTCTGTGGCTGCCATGGGGTGGGGGGCCTGGCAGGGTGGGCACAGTGGTGTGATGGCTCATTTGGAGGCAATGAGTGCTGTCTTGTCTGGGGATTTGGGATTTGAAGGCTGCCCTGGCTACACTGGTTGTCTGGGACAAATGAGCAAAATCCTAAAATCTGTTGGGACCTGAGAACAGCAAATGCAAACCCTTAAGGACCCTCAAAATAATCCTCTTTCCCCATCTCCTGTCCATTCAAAGCCTGCTGGGATATGGCTGGTGGGGCCATGTGCGTCTGTCTCTGGCTGGGTTAGGGAACAGGGTGTGCAGAGGCACCAGGGGACACCGGGGCATGGGGACCAAGAGGATGATGGAGCATGTGGGAGGTCTGTCGTGGGGTCTCAAGTCCCACTCTTCCCCTGGGACATGCCAGGTAAACTCCTGCACTTCCTCCAACCCTCCATCCTCCTCCCCTCTCTCCCTGGCTCCTCCCCACACTGTTTAGGCTGCAGCTCCCCACCTCAGTTAGCACTCCCTCTCTGACTAATTGCTTTGCTACTGTCTTTATGCATTATTATTCTAGTGATTATTAATTATTACAATCCTCTCCCTTTCGTGCTGTGCTCGCTGTGGTCAGACAAGAGTGACGTGCCCAGACCTGCTTGTTACAGTGATTTATGGGCGGAGATCCCCAGCCAGGTTTAACAATGCTGGTGCCTTCCTGGGAGTGCTGGGATTATGGGGACCCCAGCCCCAGGTTCGGTTCCTGCACCCAGCTCTGAGCTGCAGGGCCCAACCAGTAAAGCTCCTCTGTACTGGGAATCATTCCTGCTCTTGGTGGCTACACCTGGTGAGCCACATCCTCCTGCAGCACGTCCCTGGCCCTCTGCACTGCCTGGGAGGTGGAAGTTTGGAGCATCATCCAAAATCCCTCCTGCAGCCTGTCCAGCCCTGAGTCCTAGAAATGGGGCACCCCAGCAGATTGAAAACAGCCCTCAGGTTTATGCCTTGAATTTTTATAATAATAATAATCATAATAGTAGTAGTAGTTGTAGGGATCAGTGTTCACCCAGTGAATGACCTTGTCTTTCATTTTATATTCCTCAAAGTGATGCTGGGATGGGTTTACTTACCTACACCTTGCCCTGCCCTTATTAAAAGCCCCTGTTACCTTCTAGTACAGACAGCCTGGAAGGGCTGGAGCAGAGGGGAGCAGCCAGCTGTGCTGCTGCCTCAGTTTTCCCACCTGTGAAAAGGGAATGAGGTGCTTTTCTTGGTGGGTGATGGGAGACCAGTGTCTTTGTGATGGCCCCAGCTCCTGGCTGAGCGGTCCCTCGAGACTCGGCCTGGCTTGTTGGCCACTCTGTTATTAATGCCAGTAATGGTATAGAAAGGATAAATTCCACCACTTGGCTGAACAGAGAAAATATGCAGAGAAGTGGCTGGCTTTCCATAAATCATCAGTGCTCTGTGCTACAACCGAGCCAGGACTTAAAATTCAGGTCAGGAGAGAGGGACTCTCGTAAGCCAGCAAGGCAAGGTAATTTATTCTGTTTATGTCGTTTTACTGCAAGACAAGGGGGGGCGAAAACCTCTGCCATGATTTTGCATTTTAAATATTAGTTCAGAGCTGCAGCCTGCCTTGGACTTTTTGTATCTCAGAAAGCAAGGGACAGGAGTCATGAGAGAGGAGAGGGGGTGAACTGGGGTGCTGGGGGAGGAGACCCCCCCCTGCTGCCCTCGGTACCTCCTAGGAGAGATGGGGCAAAAGCTGCTGATGGCGTTGATGGACCCCCACTTTGGGATGTCCCCTCTCGGTGTCCCCCTCCAGCAGCGCTACTGACCCCATGGCTCCTCCATGAGAATGCTCTGCCAGCAGGGCTGTGGGTGTCCCTGGGCTGCCTGGATGGGTCTTGGGGGATTCAAACACGTACCCACTAGGAGAGAGAAACTGTGCATTGGGCTGTCTGTTAGGAAAGGTGTTGAGCTGGGTAATGTGCCCCCTTCCAGTGCCAGAGAGCCAGGGGGAGTGAGGGTATGGGGGGAACTGAAGTACCAGGCAGATAATGCGGCTGCATCACCTTGTACAGGGGCCAGAGCACCTGTTAAACTGAGGGGAGGGTTGGGGGGCTGCTCCCCCAGACCCCGTGGGGGGCTGGGGGACAATGGTGGAGAAGGACAGCCCGACCAGCATTGCTCGTGGTCTGATCTTACAAATAAAAAAAAAAGTAAAATAAAATGAAAGGGACAGGTGACCGAACAGTAGGTAACTAAAAGGTTTTTTATTCACATTGAACAACAAGAGCCATTCACACTAACAGCCTCTGCAAGAGGCAGCGGGGACAGGAAACCCACAACGCTTTCAGAAAACAACTTTTTTTTCTTTCCTTTTCCATTCTCCTTCCTTTTTCCACCCCCCTCTATCCTCTTACCCCCCTCCCTGGTGCCACCCCCTCCCTGCCTTCAAAATAGAAAAATTTGGAGCCTCCGATGACTAAAGTACAATAAATAATCAGTAAACACAAAAACATACTTTATTTGTTTCTCCTTTATACAAAATAAAGAAACTAGAAGCAAAAACTATAATACATCCTTAAATTGTCGGAGCCTCTGGGAGTCATTGGGGTGGGACTCAGCACTGAGGCTCAGGTGTAATTTCTGCTGCTGTGGTTGGGTTGGTTTCGTTCTGGGGTTTATTGGTTTTATTGTTGTTGTGTTTTTCCTATTTCTGCCTCTTTCTGGTGTCTTTTCCACCACGTGGGAACCCAATCTCAGCCAGTCACTGGGGCAGCCCTGGCCCTGCTCCCGCCCAAACCCCCTCTTCTCCCCATCACCCAAAACCGGGTCCAAACCCACCTTTCCGTGGGGATAAAATGGGAACAATAAAAATAAGGGCAGGGAGAGAGGCAGGGGGGAGGTTATTCCTGCTGTTCCCCATTCCCCCCCTCCCCTGATGTGGCAGGGGATAATTAAAAAGGATGCTAATTAGCAGGGGGGAGCCCTGCCCCAGCCCCTCCTCCCCTGGTGCCACCTGGGCGGTGGGACCTGTGTCCAGGCGAGTTCAGCTTTGGTCCAAGAGGTGGTCCCGACACCGGCGGGGGTCTTCAGGGCTGGGCACCATTCATTGCCCCCCCTCAAAGTGTTGGGGGGATGGTGCCGGAAGGGGGGAGGTAGCGGGGTAGCCCCAAGGTCCCGGGGGATGCAGTGATGGAGAGGGTGGGGGAGATGCAGGGATGTGTTTTGGCACCGGAGGGGGGCTCTTTATCCGACGACGGTGGTGACGTGAAGCGCCCTGGTCCGGGGCGAGGGGGGGGACACGCGTGGGCTGGGGGGCCGAGGGAGTGTTTTCCCCCTGCACACACACACGCGTGCCCACGCCAGGCCTACCACACCGCCGCCTCGCTGAGCTCCGGGTTGGGGTGCGAGAGAGCCCCGCTGTAACCGCTATTGCTGGACATGGAGAAGGGAGGGCTGGGCCCCCCGCTGAAGACCTCCCCCGGCATGGGGTGCAGAGAGCCGGTCATCCCCGGCTCGGGGCTGGGGGTGTCGGGGTGTGAGATCATATCCGTGTACCTTTGGTTTTCTGAGGAGTGGTGTCCGCTTAGGGGGGGCTCCAAGGGTCCCAGGGGTGTGGAGCCAGGTCCTGAGTTCTGAAGGTAGCTGGAGTCGGCCGGGGACTGGGCTTGGGAGGGCGGCCCGTGGGGAAAAAAGTCATAATTGCCTCCCGGTCCGTAGTAGTCACCTTGGTAATCTGTGGGAATGAGGGGGGAAAAGGATGGATCTGGTCCCCTGGGGCCAAAAGCCTTGCAAAATGCAGCTGCTCCCCAGCCCTGTCCAAAACACTCTGCTGGCTCCCAGGATGCGGGGCCCAAAGAGCCAGGTGGGAATTCGAGCCTAATCTGGGAGAAATAAACCTGTCCTGGGGGCTGCAGTGCCCATCACTCTCTCTCTACCCAGTCAGGAGGGAGGGCAAGGAATCCGGGGCTGGGACAGCTGAGGGAGTGAAAAAAGGACTCAATTTATTGCTCAATTAATGGAGAAAAATAATATCTATGTGTATATATATATATAAAGAGAACGAGAAAACGTATATATAAAGAAAAAGGGGGGAAATAAATATATAATGGGGAAAATATGTGATAAGAAAAATATATAATATAATGGGGAAAATACATACACAGTGGGGAAAATATCTATAACAGGGAAAATACATATAGAAACCGGGGAAATATATACGTGTATAATGGCGAAATTATATGTAAGTTAAAGCAGCCTGGAAGGGGTCTAGAAACTAACTTCAGGACAGGAAGGGGTGCCTGGGAAGCCCCTGGTCAGATGGGAGGCTTTGAAAATGCAGCTTTTGTGGGGGGCTCTGCGGGGAGTGGGGGGAGAGGGAGGTGCGGGGCCGCCCCGCTGCGACCATCCCGTCCCGTCGGGGCGGCGCGGGGGCGGCAGTGACCTTCCATATGCTGCGGGCCCGGGAGGTAATTGGAACAAATGCGGCCTGAAAGGGGGACAAAAGCCCCGCAGCTGGGGCTTTGTTTGCGGGAGAGGGGCCCCGCAATGCCGGCGGGGCGTGGGGGTGCGTGGACGCGGCTGCGTGTGCAAGGATGTGGGCACGCGTGTGTGCACGAGGGTAGTAACAGTGGAAAGGCCGTGGAGAAGCGCGATCTGGGGGAACAAAGGGGAAGGGGGACACAAGGCAGTGTCCCCGCGGTCGGTTCCTCACCTCCGTAGTACGTGTAGGGGGTCGAGCCGAGCATCTCGGACTCGTCGAGGCGGCCGCCGAGGGGCCGCATCCTGCGGGGGCTGCGGAAGAAGGCGTGTCGGCGGGCGCCCAGCGCGCTCAGCTGCTTCATCCGCCGCTCCTTCGACCGACGGTTCTGGAACCAGACCTGTGGCCGGGCTGGTGTCAGTGCCCACCAGGGTGGGGAAGCAGGGATCCCTCTGGGGCGGGGACATCCCACCCTCCGCAGTCTGGTCAGGGAAAATGTTGGAAATCTGGCACCCAACCTGGGTTTTCCAACATTTTTTAATTACACTGACGCTCCACCCCCTTCCTGTTGCTTATACCCCAAAAAGTGCATGGGGACCCCGCACTTCCCAAATGACAAGGTTTGTTAGATTCCTGCCCCTCTCGCCCCCAGCTGCAGTCCCACATGAGCATCCTCAGCCTATCTGTCCCTGCACAGGAGAGGGCAGCCAGGAAACGCAGGAGGGAGAAATTTCCCCTATGGATGAGGGGATGAAGGGAGGAAAAGTGGGAAGGAGAAAGGGAATAGGACTCTGGATCGTGGCAGAAGCAGGTGGAAGGTGGAAAGCGGGGAGATGAGCACCTGCAGCAGCAGGCAGGGAGTCAGAACAGCCGGCAGTGAGGATGGAAATGAAAGGGAAAGAGGAGACGCGGCCGCCTCTCCATGGACATCGCCTAATCCGAACCGCACGCCTCAGCAGCCTGGTGGGGTGTCTGGATTATTGTCCCAGTCCCCCAGGGATGGGGCTGCTCGGGGGAACGAGCACATCACACTCCTGCGGGACTTCTCCTTCTCTCTGCCAGGAGCCGGGAAACTCAGCTCTTCTACCGGCAAAGCCGGAGAGTCCCCCCCTATTAATGCCCCTATTAAAGCCCATTAATCCCTACATTTCCGCAGGGATTTTCTTCACAGGGGCAGTGCGGTAAGAAAGTGCCGGCTGCCTGCAGAGAGCAATAGATGCTCCTTGCTTCCACAAGGCTAGAACATCCATCTCCTGGCACGCTGGAGATCCTGCTCGGCCCCACGGGAAGCCAGGCAGGCTCACGTCTTGGGAATGGTTTCCATCCCTTCCCATGGGGTGGGTGTGTTAAAGCACAGGGTGGGGGATCCCCACTCACCCACGGGAGCATGGGGTGGGAGCAGGGCTGGTCCTGGGGTGATGCTGGCAAGGGACAGATGGGGTTCGCCTGTCCCCATTCCTTGAGGGAATGATCTCGGTGTCTCAACCCCTTCCCCAGCCTTGAGGGACACTCTCACAGACTTGAACTATTTGGACCCCTACCAGGACACCTTCTTCTCCCTCCCGGCGAGCTGGGGCATCCTACCTGGATGACTCTCATGTTGAGGCCGGTCTCCTGGGCCAGCTGCTCTCGGATGTGGCGGGTGGGTTTGGGGGTGGCAGCGAAGGCAGCTTTGAGCGTCTCCAGCTGCTTGGCTTTAATGGTGGTGCGGGGCCCCCTCCGCTTGGTGCCCGAATTCTGCTCCTCGTTCTCGTTGTTGGTGGTCTCCTTGTCCGAGGAGGTCGAGTTGTCCGTCTCCTTGGTGTCGTCCTGCATGGGGTCCTGGAGATCCGGGGACAAACTCCTGTCTGTACATGAGGACACTGTAAAGGAGACCCAGAGAGGAAAGGAGGGGGGCGGATGACTTAGGGGAGAGATTGACTCCCCTCTCCTTGTCCTTCCCGGCCCATTCAGCTCAGCTGCTTTCCAGGAGAGGGGATGAGGGGTGCTGGAGAGCAGTGAGGGGTGCTGGAGAGCTTTAAGGGGTGCAGACGGCCTCTGCCCCCCGATACCCCTAAAACATCATCTCCTCAACATCACACAGAACTCCAGGCAAGCGCTGCCCGACCCAGCCCTGTGCACCGTGTCATGCCAGCCGGGGGGAGCTGGGGAGGGGGCGATCTCCCAGGCCCACCGCAGCTCCCCATGCTCCCCCTCTCCCTCCCCTGCGTCTTTCACACTGGGAAGCGGGGTGAACAGCTGGGAAAAATGCAGCTGGTCCTGTCGGGGTTTGGGGGGTCCCCAGTCACTGCCTTGAGCTTGACTCGACCCCCGCCCCCAGCCACCGATCCCCTCCCCGGGCTCCCTGCAGCCAGCACCCCCCCCAAGGCCAAGCTCTACTCGCCTCGCTCACAGCAGCGGCCCCACTGACTGGCGTGGCAGGATCCGGCCCCGGGTGCTGGACGGAGAGAGAGCCCACGGAGGGGGGTGAGCAGGGGCGCCCGGCATGGCTGGGACAGCAGGAGGGGGCCTGGCCCTGCTCTCCTGACGCAGAGACAGCTTCCAAGGAAGTCAAATGGGAGCTTTGCCTCTGGGTGAAAGGAGGCGAAGGATCAGGCCCACGGCGCGGGGGGACCGGGCACACTCACATGGGGGCCTCCAGGGCGTGAGGTCTCCCAGGCCAGCCCGGGGGATGGTCCTGATTCCCCACTGTCCCACATCCCCTCTGCCTTAGGGGCCGTGTGCGGGGCAGGAGCCAAAAGGCACCGGGGGGAGCTCATCCCACGCGTGTCCGCATCCCGCATGGCGGTGTCACAGAGGGTTCCGCCCGTTTTGAAAGGTTTCACCCCAAATCCCTCCCTCCCCCCGCGGATTAACTGGCTGTGGGGTGCAGCCCCTCATCCCACAAATCCAAACCTCCTTCCCGGCCGGGAGGTGCCTCCACCGGGAGGTACCGGCAGCTCGAGGCTTCTGCCCGACGCTCTCGGCGCTGCCCTCTCCTGCCGGCCCCGGTGGCAGAGATTACCGGGGGAGACAGGCTGGCCTCGGGCTGCAGCCCCTTACCCCTCAAATCCAAACCTCCTTCCCTGCCAGGAGGTGCCTCCACTGGGAGGTACC
>VWZD01007945.1:446397-492240 GCA_013396695.1 Sakesphorus luctuosus | reverse complement strand
GGGGTTGTGCGAAAAAGAAAACAAACAAATCAACCCCCTCAACTCCATCACAGTCTAAATGCAAACGAACAGCCAGGGGATCTTAAATTTTGGTTTCCCCACGTTTTCTTATTTTTAACGATTTTTTTCTTTCCTTCCCTCCGAGCTCCGGCAGGGGGTTTCGGTGGAAGAAAAGGCACAAAACGGACGGCGATGCCGGCGGCAGGGAGAAGCCCCGGGAGAGGCGGAACGGCCGTAGGACCGGGCTTGGTTAAGCCGGTTTAACGGGAAAAAAAGCAAAAAAAATCAAATCACAAATAAATTAAAAAAAAGGAAAAAAAAATCCCAAACAAAGGTGAAGACATATCCAAAAATCTCGGGTGGGGGCAAAGGAGCGCGTACCGCCGGCGGCCGAGGAGCTCGGAAACCCGTCGGTGTGAACTCGGTGCCGAGCGCCCCGACATCCCCCGGGACCCTGGGCCAGGGCTGCCTCTCTCGGGTCTGGGGGCACTCAGCGCCGACCGAGGTGTCGCTTATCCCCTCTCTCCTCGACTTTTCCCCAGTGCCCTCCTGCGCCGCCACTGCCGTTTTAATCAGTTGGTTTGTTTTTTTTTTTTTTTTTTTGTTTTTGTTCTTCCCCCCCGCGGGTAGCGGTAATTGGCGAAGCTTTAACTGCCCTCCAGCCCCTCCTGGCTCCAGCAAGATCCTGGGGCCGCATTCCCACCTCCCCGATGGCTCCCCGAGGCTAACCTGCCCTCGGCTCGGGGTACCGCTCTGCGCGGAGCCAGCCCGGAGCCCCTGTGGCTGCCGCTCCCCACGATGCCGAGTCGCGGGTGGGCAAAGCCTGGCTGTGAGCAGCGTGTGTTGCGATAACAGAAGCGGAGACAGGCAAACCCAGACCTTCGGAAACTTAGTGACTTGAGGGGCATGCGGCAAAGAACTCGCTCCAAATTTCCTCGGGTGATCCCCGGCCTGCTACAACCTCCCGTCGATGCGACCGCCCCCCCGGAGGGGCTGCTCGAGCCGTTCCCACCCGCTCCCCCCGCCGCCTCCCCGCTAATGAGCGTGTGTGTTGACACGGCGAGGCGATGCCCTCGTTTGCTTTTGTTTGGGAGGTGTGAAAGAGGGAATCTGCATGAGAAAAGCCGGCGGCAACCGCGGAGCTCCGCATAGCAGCGGCGGGACGGAGCGAGCCGGTGCGTGGGGAGTCCGCCCTGGCGGGGCAGAAGCCCTCGGAGCGGGGGGGTCGGGGGGCACACGGCGGGGCAGGGCTGAAGGTGGGGTCTGTGGTGCTCTTTGTAAAGCAGGGAGGGGAAGGGAGTTTGCGCCGGTGCTCCCGTCGAGGGTTGGGGCTGAGCAGGGCGCTGGTGGGGGTCTTACCCCCGGGTACCCTCCGCACACGGGATCTCCAAAGCTGGCGGGGCGTGGGGTGATCCCCTCTGAATGTGCCCCCCTGGGTCTTTCCCCCTCCTTTGGATTTGCTTGGGAAATAGCGATGGGGGACCGCACGGCCCGTACCTGCGGGCGGGATGAGCGGGGCGGGTTACAGCGCTCCCACCTCCCCGTTAACGGGCACCGTGGGGCGACTCGGGGGGGACACACGAGGGGTCTGAGTGCGCCGAACAGCCACGCGTGCCGCGGAGCCAAGGGGGGCGACAAGGGGGGCGAAGAGGGCAGCGGTTTGCCGGGAAGAGTGGCGGGGCAAAGCGGAGCAGGGACGCTGCTCCCTCTTATTCATGTCCCGAGTGGGCTCCGAGTCCCGCGCCAGGACCAGTGTGACACTGAAGCCTTCGGCAGGGCCAAACCCCGGGATGAAGGAACGCTGAGTGGACCCCGGCCTCGAGCAGGGCCGGGTCCCGCCGGGCCCCCGAGCCCTGCCTGGCCCTGGCACCGCCGCGTGTACCGCCGTGTTCCCTTGTCCCATCCCATCGTGGCGATGGAGCTCTCCAGGGTGCTGAACTGCCGAGCCTACCCCGATCCCGTCCCTCGCCCCCTCCTCGCCCTGAGGGCACCTGGAACGGCTGGCCCATCCACCCTCCCCTGCTTTTCTATTGCCTTCTTTTTCTCTCCTTCGATCTTCCCCTCTCTACTTTTCTTATTTTTTTTGGACGGTTTTCTTCTTTTTATTCCTTCTTGTGTTCTCTTTTTTTTCTTCATATTTTTCCTGGTTTTCTGTATTTCTCTGTTTTCCCGTTGTTTTCGCTTGTCTCCTTTCTTTCTTTTTTTCCCCCTAGTTTTTATTTTTCCTTTTTTCTTTTTTTTTTTTTTACTTTTTTGTCCTTTTCTGCCCACCGCTCCCCACCCCGTTTTTCTCATTTAGTTTTGTTGGTTTTTTCCTGGTTTTCTCCTTTTGTTTTTTTTCCCCGTTTCCCCCATTTTCTTTTTTCTTTTTCTCATTTGCGTTTTTCTCTCTCAATTCTTTCTCCTTTTCTTTCTGGATTCTTTCTCTCCTTCTTTCCTCCTCTCTCTCTCCCTCCACACCCTTTGCTGTTCTATTTTTCGTTTCCCCCTCTCATTATGCACACATTCCATACCGATCTCTCTGTCCCTCTTTTTTTTCCCTGCTTTCCCATTTCTCTCCTCCCACAGAAACCTGCTCTGGTCAGAAAGACTGGAAATTTTGCAAACACCACGACATAATTACGAGACGCCCATCGGGCCCTCCCAGTGCCCCCCAGTACTTCATGCCGAGGGGATCGGGGCTGCCCTGCCCAGGACACCGCCAGCTCCGGCCCTGCCGCGGCGGGAGGAACGAGCGGGATCTCAGAGCAGTTGTTTTTTTTTTCTTAAACTCTTACAGCGGCTGCGATTAAAACCCAACTCCGGAATGCCGGTGCTTGCCCGCCCCGAACAGCGACAGAGCAGGGCTGGGGCAGCCCCACAGCTCAGCCCCACAGCTCAGCCCCACGCTGCGGGGGGACTCCGGCGGCTGAGAAAACGAAGTGGCTAAGTCTGAGTGTCACGGAGAGGAGATGCTCGGTCACTTGCACAAACGCTCCTGTCACATCCACGCTCTCCCCATATTGTTCCAGCGGGGATCCCCACCAGGGCTGACCTGGCTTCCCGAGCCCTGACACCCCGGTGAAGGGCTTGGGGTCTCCCCCTGCCTGCACAGCTCTTTGTCTGCCTCATCCCCTCCTGCACACACGTATCTCCCTTCCCTGCCTTCACCACCGAACCTGCACGTTCCCTGTGTTCCTTCATGCGTGTCCACGTGTGTGCACAGACCCAGCTCACACACACACTCCCTGCACTCCCCAAATCCTCATCCCCCACACCTCCAGGGCTGGAAAGCACACCCCTGTGACACATCTCATGCACGCACAAAACCAGCCCTCGCACATGCACATTCCCCCTGCAACACCCATCGCGGTGGCCCTGCCTTCTCTGACGTACTCAGGCTCCCTGAGAGCTGACACCATCCCGCAGCCCCAGCTTTTTATACAAGGGGATGAGGTTTTTCTCTCTGTGCAGGCCAGAGGAGAGAGCCCTGCCTGGGGTTGCCTTGGGGCCAGGAGTGGGACTCAGAGTTTGGCCTACACTGCTCCAGCACCCATTTCACAGCCTGGGTGAGATGCTGGGACAGAGGCACCTCAAGCTGAGCAGGGATGTGATAAAACCCCTATTGCCTTCAGGAATGACAAGACTGCATGGAACCTCTCTAATCTCATCAGCTGCCTAATGTGCAGAGAGTGCTTGGACTGTCACTGTCACCTGGGCACACAGCCACCTTGCTTTCTCTCCCCTGCATTCCCCTCTCCTCCATTCCCACTTCCTTCTGTTGACCTCACTAATCCTCACTAGAAATGCACACCTGCCTCTCTTAACCATGAGCAGGACCACAAATGCAGCCCCACCTGCTCCACTAAAGGGGATACCCATTGGTACCAGGTTATCTTGGGCTTTCCAGAGTGTCCAGAAGGCAGAAGAGAAGAGCCAGCAGCAGGGTACTGGGGAGGGGGAGGTAGTGAGGCATGGATGGTTTAAAGGGGAGCAGAGTCCCTGGAGACTTGGGAAGCTGTTGGTTTCTTTCCATTCTTTCTTTTTCTGTGATCCCTTTTTAAATCTTTTTTTGGTTTCCTTTTGGAGCAGATAAAAATTCAGTGTGAGGGAACACAAGTTTAGCTTTTCCATTGGAAGAGACTCCTCACAGAGGGAGGTGAGGATGGCCAAGGGCCAGCCTGGAAGGGACCCTCACCTCAGCCAGTGTGTAGGATGAAGTCCTGCAGGACTGAGGTGTTCCCAAGGAGTTGTCCATCCACCCAGGCCTTGCTCTAGATGAGTCCTGACACAGGGATGGCCTTAACCCTTGCAGTGCCTGGGTGGCGACAAAGCCCCCGTGTCCTGAGGACTGGGACTGACTGGGCAACTACCTATGGGAATAATGAGCATTCAGGCAGTTGAGGACTTGCTGCATGGTGTGCTACTGTACTGTATTCCTGTAAAGAAATGATGTTTTGGGCAGCTTCCCATGTGGGCTCATGTAAGCCTTGTGACAAAGGAGTTTGGGCATGGAATTTCCACGAGGTTGATGCAGGCTTGCATGTTGTGGGGGAAAAAAAAGGAATGTGTATGTGCATACATAAATGTGAAGTTATAGCATACATATGCACTCATCTCCACACCTTCACAAATTATACAGGTCAAATCTGGGGTGCAAACCTTCCCCTGACACCCCACACACTGCCCACACAGCCACTTGCACACCCACCCACCGACACACTCATGGCTTGTGGGTGCAGAGGGAGCAGGGTTGGATGTGTGTCCTGTGTTCTACAATCCCAACCCAAGGCAGCAATTAAAGAGGCTGTTTTCCCTTTGCAGAATCTGAACCTGATTCTGCACTTGAAAGCCATGGGGATTAAATCCAGCAGGGGCAGGCTCAGGTCTTTGGTTCACAAGTGCTTTGTGCAACTTCTCTGGACTTCAGTGGGCACAGAGCTGAGAGCAGCCCCAGGCTCTGGCTGCTAATTTCTTTGCACTGGAGAATGAGAGGAAATTAGTGGGGAAAGCAGAAGGATGCACCTCTGAACTCCTTGGGCACTCCTCTTAAAGCATCTTTCTCTTTTACCCCTCACATCCACATCTCTAACCCTTTAGAAACCAGGTTTTGGCTGCCTACAAACTGTGGACACCAGTCCTGTGGCTAGCCTGACACAATCTATTATTTATTTGTTTATTTTCCCTCCAGAAACATAAGGGGTAAACACAATAATTTCGAAGAAACGAAAGCTTCCCCCTGGAGAAGCCAACAGGGACCTGCCACCAAGTCCTGGTACGGTGTGTCACTGACACTGATTCCATCTGACACCTGGGTGCCTCCAAAGCCATCACATTGTGTGCTGCAAATGTATATTAACATTAGTATGCATTGGCACAATATGGATCCATTATTCCAAATGCTTATGAGAACTAGGTGCTGCATAGGAGCAGCTGCTGCTTTTTAAGCCTCAGAGCATCAATAGATTCATAGATTTTAGGGCCAGAAGGGACCCCGATGAGCGTGTAGTCTGACCTCCCATGGAGTGTGAGCCACAGAGACTTGCCCTGCAGTTTCTGCATCCTGCCCCGTGACTTGTGGGCAAGCAGGAGCCTCCCCTGTGAGTGGCTGCCAGCTGAGGGACTGCTCGGGATGAAAGAGTTGATGTCTCCCTCTGTAAATTTGTTCCCTTGTTTTATCACTCTCCTTGTTAATCTTAAAAGGGCAAATTTTAATTTCAAAGCTCAGACTGTGTAGATCCAGCTTTCCAACTCTTGGATTCCCTCGTCTCCCAGTTCTGTGACAGAAAAAAATTGTTTTTCCCTTTTGTGGAACTAACAGCTACACTAGAGAAAAGAGAAAAAGACCCTCAGTGTCCTGGAATGTCATCTGGAAAAGGGGTGGTATTATGGGTGTAAACAGTATCTGGCAAATGTTAAGATTTTGTGTGATTCCCTCTCTGTAAGCACTTAAGTTTTAGTGTTTGTTTTTTTAAAAAAGTCAATCTGTATAAATGCATTTTGAAGAAAAGGGTGATGCTGTAGGACTGGTTTTATAGTGCTCCTCTTGCTCTCAGAAAATGAGAGAAAAGAGAGAATGAAAATCCACTCAATCAATGAAATAAAAAGAGCTGAGAGTCCTATATTATTGTCACAACAATTCTTCAAATAAGCACCTCCTGGGCAGCAGCTGAAGATGGGTAATTATTATTCAAACCCCTTCTGATCCCAAAATCCCTCCCAAAAACTCAATGAGAAGTGAACCAGGATCAGATACTGAGTTTGTCTTCCTACAGATGTTTGTCCCTTTGGTCCCCTTCCACTTCCACCTCATTTTAGGGGCAGCTGCTCTGTCCCCCATTGCTGTCCCATCCTGATGCCATCAGATTAGAGCTTTAATTTGGGTGCCAGCCTGTCTGCACCAGCTCCCCTCAAAACACAGGGGTTCTCCAGTCTTTCTGGAAATCATCTGATGTGAGATTGTATCCAACCTCATGCTCAAATTTTAAAGCAGAAACCAGTTGAAAGGGGATGTTTTCCAGGAATATTATCCTGTGTTTGCTTCTGAGCATGTGGGAAAGGCAGGATTAGCAAGTGGGATGGGTTGAAAGGCATTATGCAACATGAAAAAAGGAATAATTTGATGATCTTCAGGTTGTCCCGTGAGAAGTTCTTGAGGTGATGCAATGCTATGAGCCAAAGTCACCTGAGAGCCACATAAGCAGAATAAACCTCATCTCTGGGGTGTCACAAATCCAGAAAGGAGAATGTTACAGCGGTGGATGTATTTTATGGGGATGGGACAACTTGCCTGGGGTTGTACAGGACTTGGGGAGCATCTCAGGGACTGGGATAGAGAGCAGGCATGGGAAGATGAGGAGTGGCTTGGTGGCTACAAGCCAAGGGGCCTTTCCTGAGCTCTTGTTTGGGGTGATTCCCAGTCCCTCCCCATGCAGGGCTGCTTCAGGATGGAAAGATGCCCTTCTGCATTCCCAAGGGAATGTCTTGCCTGACCTCAGGCATTTTTTTCTCTCTATTCTGAGATTGTGTGATTTCTTTGGCAGCATTTCCTACATGAAACAGTTGGTGAGGTTCCAACATGGAACTAAACCCTCCTTTGTGCCTTCAGGTCAAGGTGGTAGAAGCAAGATTTAGGACAAACCACACTTCTTGCAATGAGTTATCTCTGGAACTCCTCACTGCAGGAGCTGAATGAAATAAGGGGAAGCTCATAGGAGAGAAACGCCTGAAGGATGTTAAGAATGTTGAACCCGCAGCTGGCTCTGCTGATTCCTACTATCTATGCCTCCTGGGAACAGCAGAGCAGCAGTCTGAGGGAGGTCCTCTCCTCAGCTGGATTGTGGCCACTCCTCTGTTGATGAGAGATGTTTGTTGTTCTCCAGCTCAGTGTTTTCTCATGATCTGAGAAAGCAAGGAACAATTGTGTTCCTGGAAAGGACATCTCCAGCACATCTCCTCCTACCCCACCTTGCATGAATAGCTTCTTTCTTGGCTGCTAAGCTGAATCCTGGTTTGCCTTTTCTGTTCCACTGCTCGGTTAATGTCACAGCAGACACATCCTTCACCTCTCATATTCTCTGACAATGAGGAGAGGAAATGAAAAAGATTATTTAGTATCATTTTTTCCCCCTTCTACTAGACGTTTCATGTAGGAAACACTTTCAAAGAAAAGGGATGAATCACACAACCAGAGAAATTAGAGATAGAAACGACCTTTTAGGTCAGCCAGTCCATTTCCCTGCAAATGCAGAAAAGCTTCTGAGTATAGTTAGATTTTTCAAGGACTTTGCCCAGTCTAAACCAGCTTCAGCAAGAAAGCTTTAACTTCAGTCCCTTCCAAGACAGCTGTGGCAGGAAGTGGGATGGCCTTCAGCTGAGTGTAATTTGAACACTTCTAAACTTACTTTCAAGGGAGATGTGGACCTTTGCCGAGATTTCCTGAGGAGGTGTTGCAGAGCTAAGCACATGAAGCAGCTGGGAGGTCTTTGGTAGCTCAGCTGGCTGGGGAACCAGCCCCTTCCCCACTCCAGTGGCAAAGTCATGGGTGATTGCAGGGGCAGGTCCCACAGCTGTGAGAGTGAGGGGCTGTGGTGGTGATGGGCAGCAGGTCTGCTGTGTCCAGCATAGGTTGGAGGCCAAGGGCCAAAGCTGGATGGCCTTAGGGCCACAACAGAATCATAGAATGGGTCAGGTTGGAAGGGGACCACAGTGGCTAATGTGGTCCAACCTCCCTGCCCAAGCAGGGCCATCCCAGACCACAGGGCACAGGATTGCATCCAAATGGTTCTGGAATATCTTCAGTGAGGGAGATTCCACACCCTTTCTGAACATTCTGTCCAGTGCTTGGTCACTGCACAGGAAAGTTCTGCCTCATGTTCAGGTGGAACTTCCTGGGCATCAGTTTCTGCCTGTTGCCTCTTGTCCTATTGCTTGGCACTGCCAAGAAGAGCCTGGCTCCATCCTCTTGGCACCCTCCTTTCAGATACTTAAATATTCCTTAGTTTTCCCTTGCCTTTTGTCTGTCTGGGCTCTCCACTCCTCAGGGCTCTGTGCATCGGGGCTGGCACAATTCATGCTATGAATGCCAAAGAAACCATTCCCACCCTAGGCTCTGAATTCAGTATCCCAGGCCACCTTCTGAGCCATGGAAAACCTCCCTGGAGGTCAAACTACAATTAACTAACAATACAGCTAGAATTAAAAAGAAAAAGATATGCTCAGACTTTTCATTTCCAAGTGGAGTCCCTTCACACACAGCCTGGGGGGCTGAGTGCTCCCAGCCAGCTCCTTATGCTTCCAAGCCCCAACCCATGTTTGAACCATGGGGGGACCTCGGTACCCCATCCAGGTCCCTCAGGAAACTTTTACTCTTCCTAGGGAAGGAAGAAAGGAACAGGAAAAATAAGAAAAGGAAAGTGACATAAAGTCATAATGAAGTTAATGTACAAAGGAAGCTCTGGTAGAGTCTGAATACAGACTTTTGGCCAGGTGAACTTTCCCTCAGTGAATCTGCAAATCCTTATATTTACTTTTCTTTTGGATAGTTTTCAAAAGACATCATGTTGCTGAGCATGGGATGCAGGCAAGAAGGGCCTTTCTAATTAACCCGGGAGGGAGAGCATCCCTCTCGCCTGCTCTGACCCTGCGCTGTGAGGGAAGGAGCAAGATTTCCAGAGCTCCCCTAGAAACGGTACCTTAATCCCCCTCCCCAAAATCCCTGACCCCTGATCCGCACAGAGACAACCATTTTAAAGAGACAGTGTCACGATGTGACACCTCCTTCTCATAAGTGGTCACCTGCCAGCTTCGACTGAAGGCGTAATTACCATCCTTGAGGCCTGATCCATCTTATGCCCCTTGAAGTCGATGAGGAAACCTCCCCGACTCTGCTGGAAGTGGTATTAAGATTCCTTCCCCCCCTCTTTTCCCAGGATTTATCTCCTTGCGAGGCTGGAGGATCTCCCGAGCACTGAGGCTGGAGTGGCCGGGGATGGAAGGGTCTGGAGGGAGGCAGTGCCTCCGGGAGGGAGTGGGTGAGAGAGGGAGAGAAAGAAGAGCAAACACAGGTCCATTAATCCGCAGTTAGTCTGCCTTTTTTGTTAGGAAGATGAACTTGATGAGTTAATTAAGCCACAGCCTGTAAAACCAGTTTATTTGCATAGCAAACTCCTGGGCCAGTGTGCTGTGAGCGGGCATAGACGTGCAGACAATTCCGGGGAAATTACAGCCTCATTAATATGCTAATCTGGTTGCAGGCCTGGAACGAGTTTTGGGTTTGCGGTGCTTGGGGGGGGCTGTCGGGGGGGGTGTTGCTTAGCAACCCTTTCCTCCAGGTAACCCTTCTCTTCCTTGCCCTTGATATCCCCCAAGGATTGCCAGGGGAGGGGGGCTCGGCGGTCACGCAACAGTGAGCAAAACGAAAGGCAAACGCGGGGGGCTGGAGGGCGGGGGGCGCAGCGCTCCCCTGGCGCAGCATCCAGGCTCACACCCCAAAGAGCGGCGGGCGGCTCCCCCCTCCCCAAAGCAGCCGAGAGGCGCTGGTTGCAGATGCGCAGCCGTGGCGGCTGAGCGCGGAGCGTGTAACGCGTGTGCGCGCACATCGGTGGGCTCCGTGCCTGGGTAAGCGGCGCTCGCAGCCCCCCGGCACGCAATCTCCTGGCCACAACTGCGTGTTTCCACGGGCTGCTCCCTGGTGAGCGTCCCAGAGAGTTACAGCAGTCACCCCTTGTCTCTTGATACCCAGCTCTGGGCATGCAGCTCCACCCTGAGCACCTCTCTCCATCAGCAGCGCTTCCCCAGCCTGCCCTTCTCGTGCCCGCTGCCAGGCCCACAGTTGCCCTGTCTCCCGGACTGTCCTTCCTGAGTGGCACAAGTCCAGTGCTCCTTCCCTATCCCAGCTTCCTGCAGCACTGATCAGGATGGGAGCATAAGGAATCTGAGGAGCAGATGGAGCATCTCTGCCCCCATCAACCCCTGAAGTTCCTGGACAATTCCATCAGGGTCAGGATGGGAACTAACATCCTGACCCAGGCTGGTTACACAGTCAAGACCTTTCTCCTGCAACTTCAGCTCCAGTGATTCATCATGACACCCACCCCATCACGGGCTGCCAGAGGAAGGGATGTGCCCTGTCTGTCCCACAGTGCTGGTGTCTGCCAGCCTTGGATCACAGAATAAAATAACAGTAGAACTTCTGCTGGAATACTGGGCCTTTCCCAGCCAGAGGGCTTGCTTGCTGGATATGGCAGTCTCAGGCATCTCAGTACCACGTGGGTCTGTAACAGCAGACGAAATCTCAGCAAGCCCCACATCCTCCATCCCAGGGAATCACACTCATGTTCATCCTGAGCTCTTTTCTCCCAACAGTTGCTACCACCTGCCAGATCTCTGTGACAGGTAAACAATGGGAGTTACCACACTGTGGTGTCTGCTCTTCCAGCATAGGGTTCAAATTCTTTCCCAGGTCATTGGACTTACCCTTTCACCCCTGATATGGTCCTTGTTTAAAATTCCTGTCTTGTTGGTTTAGAAAATTTTCTGTATCCCTTCTAGACTCCTTCCCTGCAAGCCCACATGGGGTGAGCTGTGGCTTCCTTGTGGACCTGACTGGATGCCAAAGCAGCATGACCTTCTCCCAGAGCCCTGCTGTCCATGTTTTTGCAATCCAGAGGTGATGTGCAGAGCTATGCCAGCTCCAGGGAACATTTTCACTCAGCTATTCCCAGTAGATCAGCATCTACAGATGCTCTCCTCTAGGAGTTGCAATTCTGCAGCCTGACAGATGTCAAAGCCCTGTAAGCTAGACCCAGCACCTGCAAAACAAGGCCAGACCAGGAGCTTTGGGGCTGATGAAGATGTCTGGGTCATGTTCATGCCTTTTCAACATTCCCTCAGTGAGAGGAGACTCAATAGATGTTTAAAACTCTGGAGGTGTACGCTCAGCTCCCTTACTCCACCACTAAACTTCTCAGTCCAGGTGAATCTACACCTGATGCCTAGACAGCTTTGAGGCTGGAACCCTTTGCTGACTAAACTTGGCTCTTGTTCAATGGAAACTGTTTGTCCTGGGATGGAGGAGGTTTTCCTCTCTCTCCTTAGCTTTGCTGTGTGATGCTTAGAAACATCTGCATCCACTCATTCCCCAGCCCAAATATTTGAAGTGCAAACAAGTATGCCAGGCAACATGTTTTTGTGTCAGACATTTCCCTTCCAAGAAACACCTCCAGCTCCTCAAGACGAGGTAAATTCCCAGGATCACTGCTGGAGACACCAACATGTGGAAGGGAGCTACTGTCTTCCTACTCAGGGAGTCTCCCAGTCTCCAGGGTTATCCATCCGTTAACCTTCATGAGCTCAAATATTTATTATTCATATTACCCTGAAATGTGCTAAAAAGATGAAAAAAGGAATTAATGTGCCAGATCTTGCATCCACCTTTTAGCTTATTACAGTGCTAAAGCAGTATTAACATTTACAGTGTATGAGCTCTGCTTTGCTTGTGCCTGAGGCCAAGGGGTTTAAGCCAGTGCCGAAGTTAATAGCAAGCGCTGGTTAGAAAAAGCCCATTATGTCATAAAGTTGGAATTTCACTTGGGCACTGGCCACTGGCTCTTTCCAATTGGGATGCCGTGCCATCCTCTCAGTCCCTTTCTGCTCTGCTGCCTGCTCCAGCTTGCTCTCCCTATCACAAACAAAACAGAATGGGGGGAAATTGTGTTTTTCTTTTCAACGCTGGTGAATTGAAGGACATCACATTTGCCAGAAGATAATTGGTTCAGACTCTGTCCAAGAAGCCTCATCGCCTCCTGGGGTGATGTTAGGAGGTGCCATGTGGTTGGAGGTGTTCCTGGGCCTCGTTCCATCTGTTGGGCTGGAGGTGCCGGGTTCCTTGACATCTCCTCCTTTACGGCTTTGAACATACTGATACACCCAACATCCATGTGTTCTGCTTGAGGTTGACTTTACGAGCGACTTCTGCCTCCCCTTAGGAAGGATTTGCTTGTAAGAGTGTGAGGACCAGCTCTGCTTTGAAGAGTCTCTGGGCGCTCCTTGAAACCTGACAGCCCTGTGACAAGGCAGGGTCTGTTGGGATGGCTGTTACGTGGTGGTGGTGATTGGGCTGATGTGTTAAATACTCTTCCACCCTCTCCCCATGCACTCTGTACCCCTGCAGAGCCCTGAGTCTTGTGGCCAATTCATGTTTTCCAAAGAGAGAGGGTTCCTCAGCCAGTCCTGTGGCTGCCAGAACTCTCTTGGCTCTGCCACTTCCAGGAACTGCCACGGACAAATAGCTTCAGTCTAGCCAAAAGTTTCAAAGCCTGCTTGAGATCCAGTATTTTTATTCCCAATCACACTCCTGGATTTCACTGGATTGCCAGGAAAACACCTGGCCCAAGGGGTAAGAATATTTCTGCTTTGGTGCATCCCTACCATGAAGACGGGGTGGAGGTTGCTCTACCCTGGTGATGGGGCAATCTCGGTTTGGGAGAGTGTGACATGGGGCCAGGAAGAGCCCTTTGCTAACCTGAATGTGAATTTGGCACAATTCAATTTGTCATTGCTATATTGGAAACTCAAGTGATTTTCTTCTGAGCACAGTGTGTAAATCAACACTCCTCCTGTGTTTCTGTGCATGGGATAGCTGCTTCAGTGATCCCATTGAGGAAGAGTTTATATAGACAAGAGAGGCTCACCCTTTAGGAAGTCAGATATTACTTCCAGCTCTCCTTGTCCTTGATGCATGTGGCCCAGCAGCCAAAAGCTGGGGTTACTGAGTGTCCAGCAGGATGACTGATAATTTCACAGCATTATGTGCTGAAGAACTAGTTTTCTGGAGGGTTTTCCATCAGCATTTTTTAGCAGACAGCTGGTTCTGAACACAAACAGATGTGGAGATGTGGGAGGGCTTGGAGAGCCTGGTGACCCTGGGAGGGTGAGTCACGGTGACACATCAGAGCTCACTCTTCACCTGAGCACCTTCTCCAGCTCCACCAAGCCTGCTGCTTGTGGTCTTCTGTAGTTCCTCCTCTGGTGATCACAGTCCTTTGGAGCACTCTCTAGTGCTGGTATCCATCAGAGGACCTCGGTGACCACTGGAGACCTGAGGTAGAATGCTTAAAGCCACTGTGCAATGTGCCAGCACCACACTGAGCCCACTCAGTGGGATACAGGAATCACACAGAGCCTTGGGATGTGGTTAGAAATGTTCCCTTTCCAGGTGAAGCTTGTTGGGCTCTTTCCTCTCTGCCTGTTTTCTAGCAGAGCCACCCAGACTATCCAAACAGAGCCGAGTCCTATTTGAAATTCAGAGGGCACCATCAGTCCATGTCATTGGCAGGGAATAAATAAATACCTCTTTTGAACGCGTCAGGAGTGATGTGTTGCTGGGCTCATTCAAGGTCACATCTGTAAACATGTGATGGAGGCAGGGAGCAAATCCAAACTGGATTCAGTCTCAGCCATCACTTTCCTGTAGGACAAAAATTCCCCTCCCCACAGGAGCCCCCAGCAAACATGGGGGGAGATGGTGGTAGTGGATGTGTGTCTCTGATCATGTCCTTGGTGGGGGTGGCTGAATGGGACTGTGAGGGAGTGGGAAGGGCCACTATGTCACTGGGCAGGGAGGATGAGTTTCTGGGGGTGTCTGATGATGTGGCATGGTGTGTGACATCCAGTAAGTGAGGTTTTCCATAAGTGTGGTCTGGAGGCCACCTCAGCACTTCTGGTACCTGATAGAATTCAATGTGACTGAAGGATTTTTGTTTATCTATGTCTGGAACAAAACTTCCCTGGGCAAGGAGCTCTGTTCCTGACATGGCAGGTAAAGCACAGGCAATTCTGTGAATGGTCCAACCACTTGTCCATGCACAGTTCACCTACTCCAGGCACTGTACAGACCCTGGGCAGTCCCCTTTCCCAAGTGGTTGTAAAACTATTCCAAGGCCATGCTCATTTCCACACTCCCTTTTACCATTGTGTCTGCTTAACCTATGGAAGAAGCAGAAGTCAACAAACCCCCACCAACCCTCTGCCAAGAGCCCCTTCCTCCCACACCAAGGCTCGGACCCCAAGTCCGAGGCTGCTCAGCTCTGTCTCAGTGGCGCTCCTCACCCTTTGACAAATCCTGGCATTTGCAAAGTTATTATACCTCATTATGAATTGGATTTTAATCTAGTGTAAATAGTCCTACCATTATAGTGTCATAAGAAGCAATTAGCCCCCCTGCTTGCTTCTATGCATGAGGGGAAAGCTTTAATATCACGGAGCTGTGAGGGCTTGATGGGGCTTCAGCCTACATACGTATGTACAGGCAGAGGCTTTGCTCTCCTGGCATTAGTCTGACCAGTGTGTGCCCCAGATGCTCCCTCTGTGTCCTCAGGAGGTCTCCAAAGGGAACATCTCCTGAGCTCTGTGGTTGATTTTGGCCTGGGATCTCTGCCTTTCCTTGGGTGCGCTCTGCAGCATGGATGGAAATCTTCTTCCAGAGGATGGATGTGGTTCAAGCTGATGATAAATCGTGGTTTCCTCGCCTTGCCCTTAACCCAGTCACAAAGGGGATTATCATCCGCAGGGCGAGAGGCGTCTGGAGTCCAGTCCCTGCCTTGCCTCGGGGTGATTATTTCCAATCTCGGTGAAACTCTTTCCTCCTTTGCCTCGTGGAGGAAATTCATTATCTGGAGCGGGAGCACTCACACGGTTATAAACGAATCCCACCTTCTCTGTGCCTGTGTCACCTGGAGCTGGGCTGGGGGAGCTGGTGAGAGCCCGGGCACTCAGACATCAGGGCTGTCCCTACTGGGTAATGTTGCATGATTAATAACAACCCCAGGTTAATGGGGTTTTAATGTTCCTCCAGCAGCAGAGGGAGGGGGTGGTATCCTCAGCTCTGAGCTGGAGTGGGGCAGAGTAGGGGCTTTGATCTTTGTTTTAGGGAGGGATTGAGGTGTCTTTGTGCTTGGTGCTGGTTGTGTGTCCATGAACACCATGGCATGCACGGGTTGAAAGGCACAGGCAGTGCTAGATGTGCTCTGGGGTTGGGAACTGTACTTGAGTGCTTGTATTGTGGGTGTGTGATGGACACAAGTGTTAAATACTGTCCCCAGTGATCTCATGGGGATCCCAGTGTGCAGTGGGGAGTTGCACAGAGCATGGCACAGCAGCAGGGTCCATCCTTATGCCATTTCCAGAAAAACGGGGCTCTCTGCACTGCAGATTTAGGAGGGAAAAGGCTTTTTTAATTCCCCCAAGGATGGGGAGGGACCCACTTTGTTCATGAAGGGGCCTGTGATCCATCTCCCCCTGCTCCTGGGGTCTTGGTCACAGACTGTGTTGTTGTCCTTGCTCCTGTGAACAGTCCTGCAGGAATTTGCTTGCAGGAGATGGACACAGAAAAACACATCCCCTTTCCCATCCTTTCTTTGCCACAAGAAAGAAAAGCTGGCTGCCTGTTAATTACATGAACCTTCTCATGGGCAATTGAGCTGGCTGTGTGTGTGTGTATTTGCTGTCTGCAAGTTCTTGCCTGATTCGTGCTCACAGGTAACTGAAGTGAAGCCAAATTTTGCAACAAAGGGCGCTGTTGGATGTGTCCAGCTGCATCCTGGCCCTGCCTACACAGCAAGGCAGCATCTCTTTTTCTCAGGGCAGAAACAGTTTCACCTCTATCCCAAAATCAGTTTTTTATCCTATGGTGACTTGTCCCCATGGTCAAGGTGTTACAGAGCCCCAGAGGTGTGGGCTTCCCTCTGCCTGTTACTTCTCCCTAAAGTTTGTCAGGGAAAGACCTTCAGGCTGAGCTTGGGCACAAGGACATGGTCCTTCCCTGGTGAGGATGTGGCCCCTTCCCTTACTGTAGGTGGAGGAGGCTGGTGCTTTGTGAAGGGAATAGATTCTAATGTCAAGGGGAGATTGTACTTGGTGTGGGGATCCTGCTGCTGCTCCACATGTCCTGGATCTACAAGTGGAACCCAACTGTGCTGGCTGGGGACTGTTCTCTGGTGACAACGACCATCTTGGGACTTGGTCCCCATTGTTGTCTGTCCTATGTTTGCAGAGGAGGTGCTGGA
Organism: Sakesphorus luctuosus; assembly: GCA_013396695.1. Classification (NCBI taxonomy): domain Eukaryota; kingdom Metazoa; phylum Chordata; class Aves; order Passeriformes; family Thamnophilidae; genus Sakesphorus; species Sakesphorus luctuosus. The sequence goes on along the minus strand of VWZD01007945.1, from coordinate 475,696 downwards.
AGCCCAGGGAGTTGCTGGTTCCTGGCTCTGTGGAATGCTCCTCAAGGACCTTTCACTCTCACTGGAGTTTACTGGCAATGTTGGCCAACAGGGCTCCCAAAGCTCTCCTGCACACTTCCACAGGGCACAGGTAAGAGTGCTGGCCACTTCTGTGTGTCTATCCTGTGTGCACCTTCCCAGTCAGTGTGTGGGAACACACGAGGGTCAGCCCAGGACACATGAGGGGGTGTGCCATAGACTGACAGGACTCAGTAGCTCATCTTCTTCCTGCCAGATTGACTCCAACTTCTTCAATGCTGAGTTTCCAGGCTTTCCTTTCCAGCACTCATTTCTATTCATCGATGCATCTGAATATTTTAATCCTTGGGGAGGGGGGACTGGAGAACAGCATTCCTCCCCCTCTCTCAGCCACTTCCCTTGCTTATCTGCTGAAACCAGGGCCAAACTGTTCCCGGCCTCAGTGGGTGAGACAAATCGTGGAAGAAGCTTAAAGCCAGACCAGCATCTCCCACCTTGCGCTTGGAGAGGGCTGGGGAAGAAGAGGAGGGAGGGGATGAGGGAAGCAGCTTGTAATTACAGAGTAAGAGGCAGTGATAAAATGATAATGGAAGAGTTCTGACCCGGCTGAGCCAGTTCTGCAAAGCTGTGAAATAAATTTAGCAAAAGATCGAGGGCACAGGGGCTCCCAGCCTGGGTTACAGCTGAAATACTGGTTTCACAAACAAGACAGAAATTGGATTGCAAACATCTAATTAACCTCTTTGCTTATTTTTTTTGGTGTGAAAGGCGACAAATTCCAGCTAAAGCTGACACTGTGGCTGGGTATCCCTTTGCAGAAGAGAATCTGGAGGAGAGGAGAGGAAACTGATTTGGTGATTTCACCTGCTGGCTCCCTCCTTGTTGTCCAGGAACCATGGAGAGGAAAATTTCAAGCTCTTCTGGCCCCTCTGCCTTGTGGTAGAGGCTGTGTGTGATGTCTATGATAACCTCATCTTGGGAGAAAAAGGTGCAGATGAAGCTTCTCCTTGTGTTTCTTTGTTCTTCATCTCACTTGGAGTTCCCCACTTCCAGGGGGACAGGGATGGGAATCTCCCATGGCCTGAGCTGGCTTCTCTTGGCTGCTGCTTTGCCCTGCGCCAGGACTACTGCTTTTTTTGGATTTGACCCAGCCTCTTTGGAGAGCAGAGTAAGAGCTGGAAAACACCCCTCTGCTCCCTTCCCCAGGCTCCAAGTGTTGCTGCTTATTTTTCTGGAGGGCAACCATTTCATGTGGATTCCAGAAAGGATGCAGCTCTGCGACCCCCCTCCCTCACTGCCTCCTGCCTCCCCCTCACCCCAACCTCTTCTCTTTTTCACCCCACCTTCCCCCAGGGGCATCCAGCCAGTGCAAATGGTCCCTTGGCAGCAATGATGAAGATGGATGTCTGATTGATTCTCTCTCCTCTGTGCAACCCCCTCTCCAGCCCCCTCCCCTTTCCCTCTCCCCCCCTTTCCATGCCCTTCTGGCAGAAAATTAAAAGGCTATTTGTTAAAGGGCGAAAGCCCTCAGGTGCAGCCCCCGGCTGGACAATTTGTCTCCATGAAAAGGATGCTATTATGAGAGCGGCTGGATCCAGGAGGAGGGGGAGAATTTGCCAGGAAGAGAAGGGAGAGGTGGGGAGGGGGAAGGAGGCATCTCCCGGGGACAATGAGGTTGGGCTGAGGGGGACGGGAGATTGTCGGGGCTTGCCGGCTGGGCTGCCGTTCAACGGGCAGCGCGGAGGGGAGGGAGAGCCATGTGCTGGAGGGAGGGAAGCCAATCCTCTTGTTATGGGCCCTGCCGCGGAGCAGAAGTGCCGACCTGCCAAATCCTCTCTGCCGGAGGCTCCGCAACTCACCCGCTTCAAAGGGAACAGACGCTCGGGTCGGCCAAGCACCCCACGGAGCGGTGGGACCCCGGCCCCTGCCTGTCCTCGGGCAGGAGGGCAGAGCCCTGCTGCTGCCTGATAGCCCTGGCTGCTGCCGGGCTCCTCTGCGCGGCCTCAGGGTTGGCCGTGCTCTCTTCTGCCCCAGAGAAGAGGAGGAAATAATGTACTGATGTGTCTATTGAATCCATCAGCCAGGTGTCTGCTCGCACAGCCATCCCACGGTATCCTTCCCTGCCTGCCATCCCTCCCTCCATCCTTGTGTGTCTCTGCTTGCCATTCCTCCCACTCAGCTCTCCATCCTTCTGTTTACTTTCTCTCTTCTTTGAATATCCGTGTGTCCATACACTGATCGGTTTCTCTCTCTTATTTTAGGGTTTAATATGAAGATCCAGTTCTGTGATCCCTGAGGATCTGCAGTAGTAACCTGGAGGAAGGTCCTCACAGGAACTCTTGGAGCCTCCAGCACTTTTCCTCTTTGAAATACTGCAAAAACTCTTCAAGAGTTAGGCTTGGTCAATAAAAAAATCCCTGCTGTGAGGAGTGAGATCTCCTTATCCAGGTTTGGTTTTAGCTCTGAACTGGAAAAGTCTGATGTTCGAACTCTTCCAGTACAGAACTAAAATCAAATCCCCTGGGAGGGACCAGGGCAGGACTGAGATCATTCCTTCTCTATTGATCCCTCAGAGCAGATAACAGCTCTGTGCAAGGTGACAGCAGTGGAAATGTGCCTGGACAGAGTGTCCTGTGGAAGCTGGGGAGATGCCTTGGTTGTGCTTTGTGCCCAGCAGGATACAGCCACCACAAGGGTGAGGGTGGATGCACATCCTGTGTCATGTCCAGGGAGGTTCTACTTTGATGCCTCAAAAATGAGGGAAGCAAATGGTCACTTCACCTGGGAGCAAGCAAGAAAACACTCAGAAATAGCAAGCAGCAGCCTTGTCAGGGGTAAAAGTGGCTCTGCTGGAGCTGTTTTTCCATGGGGTTGCTGCTTCCCAGCCTCTGGATGGGAAGGGGATGTTGCAGCTGGTGAGCTGATGACACTCATCACATTGTAAGGCTGGTCTAGAAACAAGAAGCAGGTTTGAGTGGGTTTAGGTTTGCTACACATGAGGGAAAGGGAAAATCTGTGGAGGGTTGGGTGAGTGCAAGATGTCACAGCCCTGAGATAAACCAGTCAGCTCTACACTGAGTAGTTTGCTCTGGAGGGAAGGCATGTCTGCAGAGACTCTTCCTGAAGGTCCGTCTGTGGGATAAGAGGCTCTGTCTGTGGCCATGTGGCAGGACAGAACTCTGAGCATCTCTCTGGGTGATGCTCTGAGAGCATCATTATCTCCTTGCAGCTCACTGAGGGCTGCCACCACTTGTATCTTATTGACAAGATGCTATAACAAGAGTGTAAGTAACTATTAACAATGCCAGGATCCAGCAGATTCCCCAGGATAGGAGTACTCTTAGATCTTTCCCCCAATGTCTTCTGGAAACTCATTTCTCCCTTCATCTAGTAAGGAGAGAGGAAAAAATCAGGACGTGAGTAGTGAAAGAGCAGGTGCTGTGTCCCAGTGCTGAACTTTCCTTCTCACTTCCCCATCACTCTAAATAAGATGCCAACACTGTTGTGCATTAATGGGATGTGGAATTCAGAGGGTGAGTGCTTGTAGGAAGTCTGTGCCCAGTCTGGGCATCCCACCTGCTCTGTGGGACAAGAGTCACATCTCTCTGTGTTGGCAAGGTAGGATTACACTAAGTGGTGGCTCATGCTCAGACCTGCTTGACCCAAAGGTGCAGCCAGAGCTCAGAAAGCAGCTCTGAATTTGCATGATTCCCCTAAGAGCTGGCTCTGACTTAGAAGCCCCATTTAAAAAATCCATTAGAGTTCTATTTTAAAGTTTTAACTCAGGACAAATTCAAAGTGTGTAGTTCCTCACAGGGGCAAAAATTTTTACCTTCAGGAAGGGACTAAAATAGGCTGGACATATCCAGAAAAAACAGGGATTGCTCTACTTTCCCTTGGATGTTTTGTTTTGGGTTTGCCTTTAAAGCCTGTTGCCTTCATCCACAATCCCTGTGCACATGTGATAGGACTGATCCCCAGGGACAAGCAAGTTGACGGAGGAATTATTTGAATCAGGAGGAAATATTTCTGGGGGCATGTGGTTATGCCAGTCAGGAAGACATGGATGTGGGGGAGAGATACTGCTCTGGTGATAGAGAAGGCAGGGGAGATTCTGCAGAGGGGTTTTGGGCTGTCTGAGAACACATCCATTGGTGAAATGATGGGTGGGTGGGTACTGGTGGTCACCCTGGGCATCCTGCAGCACCTGGCATGGTTGGCCAGGGTCTACTTTTTGAGCTGTCCAAGGGGAGTGCTGTTTGAATTACTCTGGAGGGCAAAACCAGTACTGGGGGAAAAGAAAAGGGGGGAAAAAGATGGCCTGAGTCCAAAGGCAAAAGCTCTCTGGAGACAGTGCAGAGCTGTTCTGTGATGGTGTCTGGAAACCACGCGGAACGTGAAGCGGAAACCAATGAACCACAATCAGCACGCTGGAAATGAGACCTAATTGATGGACAAAAACAGGAGCAGATGGGCAACCCTGCCCACCACCCCTTTTCAGGGGTCTAATTTGCCACTGAAGCCAGGAGAATGGCCTTCCCTGAATAACTGAGTGCTGCTGCTGTGGATGGGGGTCGCCTTGTCCTGGCATTCTGCTGGAGGAGACCCTGGGGTGTCCATGGTGAGGGGAGCCAACAGCATCCCACATCCACTGTGGGGTGGGCAGGTATGTCCCCCCTCCCTCCACCTGGCAGAGCCACCCCCTGTGCTGGATACAGTGGGACACTGACACCCAGCAAGGCCCTGTGGGGTGGAGATACTCTAATGCTTTATGCTCGGGGCCACGTTCAGCAACTCAAGTTTGGGACAGGCAACAGGGGCATTACCAAGCCTCAGCAAAATTACCACAGCTCCATAAGTGAGATTTGTTCTTTGCCAAGAGCTTTCAGATTTTGACATTTTTTTGCTGCCATAAAACATGTGAGTTGGGAGAATTGTTTAAACAAGTCTGTCCTGCCTCACAGTCAGAACTGGCTGAACCCCTCTGTATTATGGTAGGACACGTGGCAAGCAGGTAACCCACAGCAATCCCACCCCAAGGATCAGGTGATCCAGTGATCAGTAGCACTGATTTGGGGATGCTGCGAGTCTGTCTGAGGTGCTTTTCCTTTGATCCCCAAAACATGCTGCAAGTCAATCTTCCAAAGAACCCTTATGTACATCCAGCTTGGCTTGATCCATGGAGGAAAAGCAGCGAGTTCCCCGTGGCAATGCTTGTGGAGCTGGGTACCAGGGGGCGCTCGTGGCTCTGCCCCAGCTGCAGCCTCAAACACCCCTGTGCCCAGGGCTGCTCTCAAAGCCAGCACCAACCCCTTCCTCCTCCCACTGAGACCCAGGGAAGCTTAATGAGTTAATGCTGATTAAGTGCTTTTGGATAATCAGATAAAGGTGTCATAAAAGTGCTTTACAGTGATGATGATGTGTTTTATGGTGAGGAGAAACTGATGATCCCAAATAAAAATCCAAATTAAATCGGGGGGGAAGTGCAAAGGTGTCTTCAGATCTGGGGTGAACTTCACATTAAGGGCAAAAAACCATTCAAGCATTTGCCAAGTTCCCATCTCTCCTCAAACAGTGCTCATTTTGACCTCCCCCCTCCTCTCCGAGCCTTTCTGCTGCAGACCAAGATTAATTACCTCCCTCACAGCCCTTTGGGCTTCCCCCATCTGATAACGTGTGAATAAGGCTGACAGGACCTGCTAAGGGTCTCACAGCTTTCTCAGCTCCGTGTCCTGCCTCTCGGAGCAACCAAGCACCAGCGGCACGTCCGCAGGGTCATCACATCCTCGCTGGTTCCCAGCCTCCTGCCAAGGTCAGCATTTAACTTGTCCCTCAACTTTTGGTACCCATGGAGTGGGAAACATGGGGATGGTGCTCCTGCCTGCTCTACGTGCTGGGGTAAAGGAGAGACCAGCCTCAAAACCTGAATCTTCTTGCACCAACTGCACCAGCATCAGGTCCGGAGCATGTCAGAAAGACCCTAAATAAACCAGGTAACAGCATTTTCCCCATTTTGAGAGCTGGATTTGTCCAGGCTGTCAGAGACCCTGGAGTTGAGAGACACATGTTAAGATCTACAGCAATTAAGAGGGGCTCCAGCCTTAATGTGCTCAGCTGAAAGCCCAGGTCCCCAGGTTGTGTGCGGGAAATTGGCTGGTAATTTAGCGGCTGGTGCCAACTGGCTGCATCTGTCCAGCCTTGGATAGCCCTTCCTTCTTTGCTCTTTTCCAACCACTTCTCCTGGCAGGCATTCAGCCCAGGGATGAGGCAGAGATGCCTCGGAAAACCTGCTTGCTTGACATGCTGGCTTGGGTTTATGGCCAGGGCCAGGCAGTGCCCCATCCCAGGGTGGCACAGACAGGGCTGTCACCCCCCATACCTCTCCCTGTGCTTCTTTGGGAGCAATGGGACCTGGCATGAGGGATTCCCAGATCCTGCCTCATCTTAAGTGCTTTCTGGGAAGATTTAAATTTTGCTTTTATTCAAGCAACTGAACCCCAACATGTTTTTTTCTTTTTTTTTTTCTTGAGCCAACTAAGATGTTTGCTTAAAAATAAAGTATCTCATACTATTTTTAATGCATTTTTCCCTCTTTTATCAAAGCAAATGAAAGATCTAGATTTGTTTCACTTCAGTTAAAAACATCAAGATGAAATCATCCAACTTCTCCAGTGTGATATCTCTGTTAAAAACACATTTATTTAGGCAAGCTGCTTTGCCAAATTTGACAGGAATCTGTGGCTTTGAGCTGAATTTCCCAGTCATCCTGAGACAGCAGTTTGAAGAACAGCAGATTTATCTCACAATTTTCTCCAGGCTGGAGCTCCCTGGATCTTCAACCCAAAGGATGGGACAATATCCCAAAGGAATTAGTGTTCATCCTACAAACACAGTGCTACAGAGTAAGCCAAAGGAGAGGCTGAAGATTTCAGTCAGACCCATAGAAGTCCTTCCCAAGATCACCTCCCTGGTGATAAAATAATTTCCCTGTGACATCAGTCGCCAGGCCCAGTGTTGTCTTCTGTGAGAGATCAGCACGTCCAGGTTCCAGCAAACTTACTTCAGCCAGGGGGTTTGGCAGCTCTGGTAAGTCTTGTTGCACTGCCAAGGTCACAGAGAGGTCTTCAGAAGGAATGCAGGTGATGGAAGAGCTCTTTATTACTGTCAACACTGGATTTTGACAGGTTCTTGCAAAACTCTGCTGTGTTATGTCCCATTTGTGCTTTGGTGCAAATGCAAATCCTCCTGGAGTGAGGCACGAGACAAGATTTGGGGTCCTGGTGCTAGCAGAGCCTTATCACATCTCCAGTGCTCCCTCAGGACTCCCAGTGCACGAGGCAGGAGATTTGGGATGACTCTTTGCTGCTTTGTTGGCAGAAAGGGAGCAGCAGTGGGGACTCACCTGCTTTAAAACACCATTGAGGTGCTCCAGGGTGTCAGCAGGAGCATGGACAAAACACAGGGGACTGTTTTCCTCCCCATTTCTCCCTCTGACTGTAGCTGCTATGCCCTTCAAACATCCTTGGCCCCTTGGCAGAGGAGGTCAGTCCCTCATCTGTACCACTCCCGACGAGCACCGGGTGGCGGCTCCCCATGCATCACCCCAGCAGTCACGCTGGAGCTCGCGTGTCATTCCAATTCGTCTTTCTCCGCGCGCTCCCTGTCACCGGCAGTGCTGCAGGAGACGCGGGGGGAGAAGGGGAGGCTGAGGAAAATGCAGTCAGGGAAAGGCAGGCAGAGAAAGAGACTGCTGAAGGGAAGGGGAGAGAGATGGGGTGACGGAGGTAGAGCCGTCTGCATTCTCGTTATTGAGCGTTTCTTCTTCTTCTCCTGGAAATTCCCACCATGGCAGCTGCTGGCTGGGAAGGGATTGAGGTGCCCATCCTTCATCCTGAATTGGGTACAGGAGGGCAGTGAGCAGGTAGAGAACCTTAAGAATGTGTTTTGAGGTCCCTCAAAGCACTGTAAAGTTCAGGATTCTTTTGACTTGGAGGCAGTGGGGCAGGAAGGCTGATGATCCCCTCAAGAGTGCAGCCCACCAGCCCTGGCTCTGCTCGGTCAGTCAGGGAGCCTCGGTACAGGAAGGGAACCCAACTTTTCACCTTTTTGTGTTGTTTTGTGTTCTCTGAATCTCTGGATTTGCGATCTTGCGATCTCAAGGCCAGGCTGGATTGGGCTCTGAGCAACCTGATGTAGTGGGTGGTATCCCTGCCCATGTCAGGGGGGGTGGGAGGGGATGGTATTTGGGAACCAGCGGGATGGGAAGATGCAGGGTGAGCCATGAACTCTGTACCCCTCAGACAGGGATGGCTTGTGCAACAAATAGACTCCCTCAGTGCCAGCTTTGGTGTTCTCCAAGGGAACTTGGCCGGGCAGCCGCCCGGAGCGGGCTGGGAGCGGGCTGGGATCGGGCTGCCTTTGTGTCGAGCCGAGCACAGCCCCGCGTTTCATCTCCCGCCTGCCTATGTGGGCTGGGGGAACGCTCCTCGGGGTCATGTTTGTTATGTTTCCAGGAAGCCCCTCCAGAAAAACATCCTTGAAACACAGAGGTTTCCCTTCTGCCGGCATACAAATGAACCCCAAACAGAGCCCACTTCAAAGCGGCCAGCTAATGAGCCGCTTTCTCCCCCTCCCCGCCCCGGTTTCAGGAGGGCCCTAACGATGCTGCGGTATTACAAAGGCGTTTGGAGCCTGTTCAGAGGGAAAAATACAAGGAGAGGGGGCAGGGACCAGCGGGAAGCAGTCACGGACATGCCAGCACAGGCGGCCGTGGGATGCTGCCCAGCACCGTGGTACCCCAGTCCCCACATCGGGCGGTTGGGCAGCGTGGCACGGGGGGGGGCTGAGCACAGAAAGGGACTGATGGTGCCTGTCAGTGCCACCTCAATCAGTGCAGATCCCATCCCTGCACAGGGACCCTGGCAGGGGAATGTGTAGGCGAAATTCCTGGCGGGTACCCTGATGGTTTTGATTTTTTCCAAAGGCAGGGGGTAGGGAAGCAAATGGAGGAAACACTGTGTGGACCATCCCCTTGCTTTGCAGTGAGCTTTTATTCTCCTGAGCCAGTCTTTTCAACTTTTATTGGAGCTGCTGGTGCTGACTTTGGGGAGTCAGAGCTTTGGCACTGACCCTGTGTGGGGATCCCCCATCCCTCCCATTCCTTCTCTCTGGGATTTGACTCTCAGTTGCATCCCAGACCCCCACTGAGTCCCCAGGGTTTGGTTGTGCTGGGACTGGCATCGCACCCCGGGGTGGCTGCACCTGCCTCTGGGTAGTGTTTGGCCTTTGTGGTGGGTACTGAGGGGGTTTGGGGAGCTCAATCCCCATGAGCTGGGACTGCAAACGCTGCCCTGGATTCCCAGCATGAAGCATCCAGTAAAAGCTGGTAGCAGGTGTGGGAATTAGCAAGGAGAAAACAAGAATCACAGCGATCATCAGCTGCAAAGGCAAAAAGAGGAGCTGAGGTGGGAAATCAGGTTTGCAGTTTTTCCTCCCAAAGCAAATTCAGACATTTTCTTTTGCTTTATTCAAAAGTTTTTCTTCTGTTTCAAACTAGTGGAACGTAGCATTTTCCTGAATATTGCTTACCAAAAGAAGGATGGTTTCATACTTCCATTTTATCCACAATATTATATTTGTCTGGCTGAGGAAGCATTTTCTGCCACAGAAATGTAAAACAAAACCAAAAATAACTCCTTCCAGATCATGAACTGTAAATATTCACTGTGCTCTGCAGTTCCCTGTATCAGGTGGGAGTTTTTTCCATCCACAGCAACAAGGACATTTTCCTCAGGACTATTATCCTGCATACACCCAGGATTGCTGCCACCATTGCAGAAAGGTTTTTGGTTCAATCTCTTCATCTCAGAGGGTCCCTACACCCAAGTCAAATAATTTTTCAATGGAATATCCAGCTCCCTGAAGCAGAACTGACCTGTTATTTTTGGGCTGTCCTACCCTAAGCAACACTTACTATCCAGACCGAAAAAGACTCCTATTTTTGAGAACCTTCATGGTTTCACACCCTCCACACTGGAGCTTTTCAGATACTTCCATACCAGAGAATAATTTTGCATCAAGAGGACCAGAGGTTTCTCTGGACTTTCTTTCCAAGAGTCTTGTGTCCTTAGGACTCTCTTTGCAACACAAATGGTGGCACAAATGGATGGTGTTGAGAGCTTCACCTGAAATTTTCCAGTAGGTTTCAACATTCCTTTCCACTCTTCTCCCAAAGGATGATCCGAAACTCCTAACTCAGTGTGCTGTAAATCAGTGCATTACACTCAGGCAGCCCCAGAGCCCTTGGACAAGCCAGCATCGAGCAGAGAGGAGGAAACTCCTTCCTCTGAGCCACCAGCATTCCAAATATAAATAAATAATCTGCAATCTCACCATATTCCCACCCCTGAGGGCTGGAGTGGTGATGAATACACCCAGCCAGGCTATTGTTCCACTGCTGGATAATAACAAATCTTCGATTTCTGGCTGGCCGTTAATGCTTTTGCTGATGCTCGGCTGTGCTGAGCTGGGCTGGGGGTGCCCCTCTGGCATCCCCCGGTGATGGGGGCAGCCCCTGAGGGTGTGGGGGCAGTGAATGGGAGCCATCAGCCCCTTAGTGAGGTTGTCAATACCACTGATCAGCTCTGACATTGATTTCCAACCCTTCCCTCCTCTCCCTGCCCTCCCACCCACCGCTGCTCGCTCCTCTCTGTATTTTTCTTTCTTGACCAGGGAACAAATAAATACAAGCACCTGGTCTTATGTGCCCAGAGGTGCCTGGGATGCTGCTGTGTGTTGGCTTGAGGATTGCTGTGGCTCTTGCAATGCCCCATCAGCATCGACGCTGGCCAGAGCTTGGACAAAACCATCTTCTCTCCTATGGACTATGGAGCATTGTCCAACCCTGCACACTGTATCTCCCCTGGGCAGGTACCAGGATGGGAGGAGAGGTCCTGGCATGAGCTGGACCAGTGGAATGAAGGCTTTCCTCTCTCCTCTGGATGTTTCATCCCACATCTCAACCTCTAGTTCTTGGGATGGGGCTTAACTGGGAGTAGAGTCACAGAGCCCATCCAGGCTTAGAGGGCTGCTGGAAAGTTTGGTGACCTGGAAGCTGCTGTTTGATTCAAATGACAAAAAATGAGGAAACGGGGTTGGAGGCAAAACCCATCTCCCATCAAAGCAGAGGGAAGGGGGAGACATCCACCTTCCTCATGGCAGGATCCCCCTTCACCCACACTGGATCCAGGATGGATATTCAGGAGCCACGAAGAGGAACAAACAAACAAACACCCAGACCCCCCTCCTCATCCCCAGTGCCAATGGAGGAACAAAACCCTGCAGCGAAGGGCCCTCAAGTGAGTAATCTCTCCTTCATATGTGTCCCAGCATCCCTTCACCATGCGCTGCCCGGGTAGCCACCACTTGAATTAGCACCAAAGGCTTATGGGAGCCAGAGTCATTAATCTAGGTGACAAACAGGACTCTGAAGGAATATTTGCACCCCGAAATTGAAAAGATTAGGCCATATTTGTCAAGGATTGGTAGGCTTTATCGCCTCCAGAGCAGATGCTGTTAAATATTCATGAGCTGCATAAGTGGGAGAAGACCTCGCTAGGCCTNCGGGGGGGACACGGTGGCATCGACACTCAGTGGTGGCACGGGCAGGGAAGGGGGACACAGGGCTGTTCTGCTGAGCAGGGACATCACTGGCACCTGGGGGAAGGTGGCTGGGAAGGGATGAGGGGTAGTTGGATGATGTCCATCCCTCTGGACATGGGGTGGTGGTGGGTGCAGCTCATCCACCCTGGGATGTTCAGCTCCTGTGCAGGCAAGTTATGCCCTTCCTGCTCTGCGATGGGGAATGGGGCTGGACAGGTGGATTAAAGGCAGCTGCAAGCTGGGAGGGGGCCTCTACTGAGCCCCCAGTCTTGCATCCAGCCTGGAGCTGGGTAATGAAGTTTAACCCTGAGGACTGAGCTGTGAAGTGAGCTGGGCTTGGGGCTATGGGATTTGTGGGCCACCAAACTGGGACACTGGATGTCCCTACACATGTGTCCTAAGACAGAAACAGGTTGTGAGATCAAGATGGGGAGATGTGCAGAGGGTAGGGAGGAAGTCAATGGCGAGGTGTGGAGAGGAGCTGGTTGGGGGAATGGATGGAAGGATGCAGAGGTAGAGGAAAGCATGCTGGAGAGGGGAAATGAGAAAACTATGAGGATGATGATGATGAGAGTATGGAAGGATGGTGAGATAAGACAAAAAGAAATAACAGAGGAGAAGAGAAGAGAGTAAGTAAAAATCACAAAATAGAATAAATATAAAATTAGTGCACAGACACAGGTCTTCCCTTCACTACTAGGCCCTATTTTCCCCCAAGATTAAAAATTACCTTCCTGAGAGCTGGTAACTCCTGTTGCAGACCTCAGACTGGCTCACCCCACTTGGGGGAAGGAGGGCTTGAGTTGGCAAATGGTCCCCTGGACAGACCTTGGCTGCAGAGCAGGTCACAGGTTCCCATGGCACATCCCTGAATTCCATCTCAGTGCTAGGACCAAACCCTCCCACATTAGCTGGAGTTTTCCAAACTGTAAAAGATCCTCCAGGGAAAAATGTGGAGTTTCAATCTTTCCTGAAGAGACTGGAATCTTGGAAGGTGCTGTCTGGGTCTTTCCCCCTGCATTAGCCAAGGAAGTACAAGGAACACCCAGATTGTGCAGGAGGGCTGGGAGGCTGAGATCTCCTCATCCTACCCAAGTTTCTCTCTGTATCTTTCCCACACACATGGTTGGGTTGGATCCAATTTGAACCAAAACTCCAAATCTCCAAAAAACAGGGAGAATTTCAGCAAACCAGAAACCTTGGTTTGCAGCCAGCTGTTTCCCCTCATGTCACTCAACTGATAAAGGGAAAAGCTGGGGCTGGCATTAGGGAAAGCAGTGAGTAAGCTGCAAAACCAGCAGAAAAATGCTCCATTGCCAGGCTGGTGGGGAGACAGACACTTAATTTAGTGCAGCTCAGGGACTTTTTTTATAATGTTAGTAGAAAATCCTGATTCATCAAAACCCTGGTTCTTTGAGAGAACAGGTCTGTCCCTCCAATGTCTTCACTCAGTTTAAAGAAAACCCAAACCAATAATGGTGAATCAGATGAAATTTTGTGCCTGACCTCTTCCAAAAGAGAAAATTATTTGCTGATGGGTAACCATGGATTTAAATTTTTTTCTGCCCAGGATGTGATGGGTGACCATGGAGTGGGTGCACCCGAGTGCTCCTGCACATGAGTGTTGGGCATCCCTTTGTTGTGCACAGCATCATTTCCCAGGATGCTGAGGACAGGTGGAGAGTTAAAAAGAAAAAAGGGGAGTGCTGGATAATCCACTCTCCCAAATCATTGTTTCCATCTCAACCTTCAAGAGATCTCCATCAAGTCCTGGCTTCAATCTGTGTGCAGGATCCCCTCCCTCCTGCTCTTCCCCACGCTCCCCAGGCCCCTGCCAGCCCTCGCACAATTTAATGTCTTACAGCTCTGTCCCTATTTGACAAACAGGTGATTTTGCTAATGAGGAATAAATGAGATTCACAGGATGAGAGAAAGGGAACAGCAGCTGTCGTGAGTGCAGGATGTGCTGGCTTTATTAAAATAATATATGGCCACATGCTTAGTATTAGGGCTCGCAGTTTGAGAACTCCCACCTCATCCCTCCTGGCTCCCCACTCTTGGCTCCCTGCTCCTGGCTCTCCTTCCTCAGCTCTGCCCTGGAACATTTTCCAATCAGTGAATTACTGGCTGGAGAGGCCAGGCTGTCCCAGGCCATGCATGGAAAATGCAGTGGGAAATACAGCCCCCATGGAGCTGTGCTGGGTGTTTGTGTGGGAAGGTTTGGGAAGGGAAGGTTTGGGAAGGGAAGGTTTGGAAAGGGAAGGTTTGGGAAGGTTTGTGAAGATTTGGGAAGGGAAGGTTTGGGAAGGGAAACAGAAGGGAAGGGGGAAGGAAAAGAGAAACTAAAGGGAAGGGCAGGGGAATGGGGAAATAGAAGAGAAAATGGAAGGGAAGGGGAAGTGGAAAAGAGAAGGAGAAAATGAGAAAAGGTAAGGGAAAGGGAAGGGAGGGGAAGAGGACTAAAGGGGAAAAGGGGGAGAAAATAAGGGGGAAATGGAGGGGGAAAAGGGAAAGAGGAAGGGGAAGGGAAGCAGAAAAGGGAAGGGAAAAATAAAACAGAAGGGGAATTGAAGGTGTTGTCCAGACATGCTTCCCAGAAGTTCTTCCCCATCCCTAAGGCAGAACAGACACCTGCCAGGTTTCAGGGGCTCAGGCACATATGTACCCCCTTTGCCTGTTTGCTCAGGTGCCCTCCTGCTCCCGCCTGCCCGCCCAGGAACAAGCAGGGCTGCAGGCAGAGTCCCAGGGAAGGATAGGTAGGGCACAGGCACGGCACAAGCAGATCCTAGGCAGGGTACAAGGCAGGGTATCCGTCAGGGCACAGGCAGGGCACAGGCAGGGCATCAGGCAGGGCACAGGCAGAGCACAGGCAGGGTATCAGGCAGGACACAGGCAGGGCACAGGCAGGGCACAGGCAGGCAGGGAGCCCCGGCCCCGGGTAAACAAGTGCTCAGTGAATAATTTACTCAGTGAGTGACAGAAGAATTGCCGTTTAACAATTTGCTGGGCAAATATTATTTGACCATTTCTAGAGCTGCTTGAAGAGTACAAATATAACCTCCCCCTGCATTGGGAATAATTCATTTGACAAAAGCAGGCTGCAACTCATCAGATAAATTATTGAGAGGGGATAATGCAGCCCCACTTAGGGGTGTCACAGCAGGCACCAAAGCCCTCTTGCCACAGTGGCACAGGTCTATGCTTTGTGACCCCAAGGACAGGGTCTCCACAAGGATCTGGCTGGAATGATGAAGGCAGCCTGGTTGCTCGGAGGGGAGGTGGGCCCCATCTCTCCAGGACCACCGGTAATCCCATGTCCCCACATCTCTAGAGGATTAAGCTCCCATATGAATGCTCCTGGGACCCCAGGGAATGAGAAGAAGCAGCTCAGCTTCTTCATGGAGGGACACAGAGGGTGGAGGAGGGGATGGGCTCAAACAGCCCCCCCTCCCCAGCTCAGGTTTGGGAACAAAAAGCCGGAGCTGCATGAGGAGCATCCCCTGCTGAGGCCCTGAGGCCGGAGCTGCTGCCCCTATTGAGGAGGCTCTGGCATGCATGGCTCCAGGTGTTCCCACAGCGCAGATGCCAGCCCAAATCCTCTCCCCTGCATCCCTGCATCCTCCCCCGGGGCACCTGGAGCTCAGGGAGGTACAGGGTGGAGGAGGCCAGGGAGGGGAATCGCAGGCTGTGATCAGCACTGCGGGCTGAAGCTACTGAGGAACTGCTTTCAGCCAGTCCATGCCTCAGTTTCCCCAGGGCTTTTCCAGTGCAATACTTCTTGTTAAGTGCTCCATAGACCCCAATCACTGGGAATGGGAAAGGATTCAACCACCCAGCAAAAAAATCCCTCTCTCTTCTGTGAAGATTTTGATGTCGAAATTCTCAGGTACCATGAAAACAATTAATAGTGGAAAACAGAACAACGACGTAAAGAGAGATCTTTTTAAAGCTGACTTAAAAAAACTTATTTTAGAAATCAGAACTTCACTTCAGTAAACTTGGTGGTGATGGCTCGAAGTTTGAACTCTTGGAAGTGAAATTAAAAGCAAGCCTTGCTTTCAATCAGCAGCACCAGAGGGGTCACTGCACCTCTCCCTGTGGCTCCTCACAGACACCTCTCCGTTCCAGATCCATTCCACTGAGCGATTAAACGTACTATTATCTTATTTATTTTGGCTTCCCTCCTTGCCAGTCCCCCTGCTGTAAATTAAATGATTGCAGAGTTAGATTAGCAGAAAGCATATGTGGAAATTACCTTTTAATTTCTTAATTACATTGCACTCACCTGCAGCTCAACCTGCCAGGGTAAGGAAAGTGTGAAGTTAATTTCCATTGATATATTATCTGCATTTTTATAAATTAGGATCCTATTAAAGAGGAAGTGTATCAAGAATTCACTGTCCTAATCAGCCTGTGGAACATGGATGGGATCTGCTTTCAGGTTCCAGAGATGTCTTACAGAAACAGGGTTGGCTACAGGTCTGTGGGAAACAATGCCTAAACCTGGGCTGCTCCGAGAGGTGTCCCCACAGCCTGAATGAGATTTTCTGCATTTTGTAATGTCAGCAAAGATACAGGAATAAGAGCCCAAAGCCCAGTATTTTCTCAGCCCCAGCTTGTTGTTGCTTAGGGATGTTTTAGCAGCAAGCTCTTATCACGTTGCTTTAATCACAAGACTTTGGCCAAGGCTAGAAAAGGCTCTGGAGTGCTTAAGTGGCACCTTATAAACCCTTTAGCAAATAAATCAGAAATTTTGATTTCTCCCAAGGTTTCCCTTCCTATCAGGCTGCTTGTCAAGGTAAGAATGAAGAAGCCTAAACCTGACCTTCTAAAATGACATCCAAGTCCCTTGGTCCCTCACAACAACCAACAAACCCCAGAAGCACCAAGAAGTCCATGGGAACATGTGGCAGTGTGCTGAAGGTGGTCAGGGTAGGGCTCATGCTGCACTTCAAGACATGCCTCACCTTTATGTTCACACTGTTGGGGATCTGCTTGGATGGTCAGATTGTACCAGTCCTGAGGAGCTCTGCATTTCCAGTATCACTTTCTGCTTTGTGACACACAGACTTGCTTTATTGTCTCCTCTGGACACTTGATTCCTTTCTGCTTCAGTCACATTCTGCAGCCTGTGATGTATTTCATATTCCCTGTGCAGCCTGGACCAGAGGAAGGGGACACAGCAAACTGATTCCCTGTGATAACCCCATCCTGCTGGGAAACAGCTCAGTGAGGGGACTTGGGCTGCTTGGAGAGTGGCAGATGTTGAAATATTTTTTAGGTTGACTTTGTGTCCCAAGCTAAGCAAAGCCAGGGTGGCAGAGTGACCTGGAGAGCCAACTGATCCAGCTGACAGATCCTCCAGATGCTGTTGGAGGATAACATAGAAAATCACAAATTTGCTCTCTGTTTACCGCATAAGTTCCTCTGAACATTATCAAATTCAGGAGCAAACCAAGCAATTAATTCAAAGGAATAATTACTGTGGTCAACCCTTTTATTTCCTCTTATGTAGCAAGGCAAGTTATTCTGGGATCTGTCTCAAGATCTCTCCTGTTTCATATGTCCATCCTGTGCAATATGTGACCTGGAGGATGAGGTGGGATGCTTGTCCCCAAGTTTCTGGATGACGGTAAACTGTGGGGTTCATCCTGCTAGAGGGCTGGGAAGCCTTGCAGAGGGATGTGGATGGGCTAGAAAATCTGGCCAGCAGGAAACATGGAATTTAGCAGGGACAAATGCAAAACTTGACCCTGGGATTGATACTGATAAATAAGTTAGTGAAAAAGAGGTGTAAATAATTGGGTATTTTCAGCAGAGGAATGCCAAGATATTCAGGGGGCTGGAGGAAAGAGACCCTGAAGAAACTTGGATGTTCAGGCTCTTTGTTGAGTTGTGGGACAGGAGAGGAGGTGAGTATAAAATTAGAAAGGGGAGGATCTGTTTGGATGTGAGGAAACTAAATTCACTGTGGGAATAAAAGAGAAGTAGAACAGGGGCCAAAGGAAATAATGGGATCCTCATCCTGGGAGGTTCATGAGCTGCCTGAAAAACTCAGTCTGAATTTAGTATTGTGCTTGCTTTGAACACAGGGTTGGATTAGAGTCCTGCTGAGGCCCCAACCCACCTGGAATATCCTCCCATCCAGTGTTGTCACTGTGCTGCAAGGGGCTGAAATCGCCTCGTGTTTTGCCCAGCATGGCAAACATAGTCTTGTATTTCTACCTTAAAACCTGCAAACCACACCCAGAAATCATCAGGATTCAATGGCAAACTCAACAAATTTACTTCACATCAAAAACCTCCAGTAAAATTCAAGGCTAAGATGGAACATGCCTGTTTTATTTCCCCTGCACAGTGCCTTCCCTCACTTGACCACACTGCATTCATTTAAAACTCCTCATTCCCCACCCAGAGGTCACATCACCTATTAATCATGCTGAAGAGCCCCTCAATTATCTGAAACCACGATTACCCCAACCCATTCCACGTCCCCCATGACATTTGGATAACTGAGGTTGTTCTGTATTATTATTATTTTTCAATTGTGGTAATTATTGTACATTAAACCATTAGCATTCATTACTCCTACAGTGTGTAATTAGAACAATGGTGGATGGATTGCTACCGACTCTAATGAAGTTTTTATAATTGTAATTTATGGTCGTCAAATTACCTTTCTTAAAAATGAAGCCTAATATTAGCCTCTTAAGTTATGGGGAGGGGGTGGTAATTACTTCTAATTGATGCTTCTTGTTTGCTCCCTGCACAGAGCAATGATGATCTGATCCTGGAGAAGGGAGCGCTGAGAGGGGATTGCATCGATGTCTCTAAAGGATCCAAACGGAGAGTGCCAAGAGGATGGACCAGGCTCTGCTCATTAGTGCTGAGCAATAGGATGAGAGGCAATAGGCAGCAACTGGAATGCAGGAAGTTCCATCTGAATATGAGGAAGAATTTCTGTTCTGTGAGGGTGACTGAGCACTGGAACAGGTTGTTCAGAGAGGTTTGTGGAGCCTTCTTCTCTGGAGATACTCAAAAGCTGTCTGGATACAGTCCTGGGTAATGTGCTCAGGGGACTCTGCTGGAGTAGAGAGGGTGGGTTTAATGGCCTTCAGTGCTCCCTTCCAACCCCAGCTGTTGGTTTAGTGATTTGATGATCCAACTTCACTCCAGTCTCCACCTAAACTGGGATGGAGAAGCATCTGCACAAAACAGAATTCACTGAGCCCTGGCTGTGACAGTGAGGTGGGGCACAGCAATCACAGAACCGTGGAATTTCCTGAGTTGGAAGGGGCACACAAAGATA
This sequence comes from Sakesphorus luctuosus, assembly GCA_013396695.1. Lineage (NCBI taxonomy): Eukaryota > Metazoa > Chordata > Aves > Passeriformes > Thamnophilidae > Sakesphorus > Sakesphorus luctuosus. The sequence continues at coordinate 456,708 of VWZD01007945.1, read as the reverse complement.
ATTGAAATCCAGCTCCTGGTCCTGCACAGACACTCCAACAATTCCACCCTGTCCCTGAGAGTGTTGTCCAAATGCTCCTGGAGCTCTGGCAGCCTTGGGGCCGTGCCCACTGTCCTGGGGAGCCTGGTCAGTGCCCGACTACCCTTTGGGGGAAGAACCTTTCCCTGATATCCAAACTGACCCACCTCTGACACAGCTCCAGCCATTCCCTTGAGCCCTGTCACTGGTCACACAGAGCAGAGGTCCGAGCTGCCCCTTGGGAAGCTGCAGACTCCGAGGTGTTCTCCTCTCTATCTCCCCCAGGCAGAACTAGCCAAGGGACCTCAGCCGCATCTTGTTTGGAGGAAACCCCGCAGGACTCGTGCCGGGAATGCTGCTGGCTTGGTGTGGAGCAGCCCGGCAGCCCTGGGGCCGGTGGGAAGGAGCGGGGAGCGCCCCGCCGCTGGCCATGGTGCTGAACGGCCCCTCCGCACCAGGGTGGGCATCCCACCCGACAGCTCAACCTGGCTGGAGGGGCGCGGTGTAATCCTGCCCTTTAACGATTATTTTTTGTTGTGGTTATGAGTTAAAAATAAGCTGTGCCTTGGCGTCCCAGCGGGGATCCGAGTTTTGCTTTAATTGCCTCTGTTTGAATCAATTTAGGCTCAATTATGCTCCTTCTTAGGTGTAATTGAGATGTTTGTGCCTATCTCTCCGAGGTGGATGCAATCATCCCCCGAAGCACTGCAGAACAGAGGGGCAGAGGGTGATGATTTGATCTCTTTCTTAATGGTTGGTCTTAGGTGAGCTCAGGAGGATGCTCTCAATCCACTCCTTTCCTCCAGGCTGGAGCACGCAGGGGCTAAACCTGAGCAGAGAGGCCTCTAAGCAAGTTAGGGAGCTACAGGTGTTGAGATTTTTGGATTACAAAGCTTGTGCTATCCCATCCTGAGGTGTGTCAGGGCCTGGAGAAAACAAACAGAAGACATCTCTTCACCAGAAGGCTTGAAACTTTAAGCTCCACGTTGTAGCAACATTATCAGGAATTGTTTTTTGAGGAGGAGATTATGGCCAAGGCTTCCTATATGGATGGGATAGGCAATGATGTCAAATCTCCAAGCTGGAACATCTGTCTCCCATCAGGATGTCCTCAAGCTGTAGGTACAGACCTCCTGCTTGGCCACATGAGGAACATTTGTTCTAAAACATGAGGAGCAGGTGAGTTCTCACTGCTCTCACAACAGTTTTAAGTTTTTTCTTGAAAACAGCAAGAAAAGAAAAAGATTGAGTTGAGGGTGTTTTTTTTTTTTGAGATATAGTTGTGTTTATTTGAGTTGTGGATTTTTTTGTTTGTTTGTTTGAAGACTTTTTGGTTAGTTTTTTTTAAAATTTATTTTATGTGAGAGAACATTTCACTGTCATTTTCCCTGCACTGCTGGGATTTAAGTTCAGCCTAATCCAAAAGCAAAAGGCTGATTCTAAAACCTTTGCTTTGATTACTTGGATATGTGGTCACAATTAGAGAACTGGTCAACAGAGGTTTTAAAAAAATAAATGAAAAGATCTCTCCATTTTTGACCAACCTCCAAGAGATTCCTGTTTTCTCCTTTGAATGTAGCACAAACCCAACACTTATATCGTGCTCTTTTAGTAAGTCACTGGCTGTTTCTCATCCCCAATCCTAATAAAAATGGAAAAATATGGAGTGTAGGAGTATTGTTGAAGAATGTCACTGGTGAAGAGTGGTTCTTTTGTAAAGGTGGGTTGTGGCTTTTCTAACAACCCTATTTTCCACTTAAAAAATATTACAAGCTTACATAGAAGTTTTAAAACAAAGGACTATGTTTGCAGGTTTCAGCATGTTGTTCTTGGCTATGAAGCACCACAAGTGTCTTCCTCATCCAGAGAAGAGTGCTGGTGATGGGAACTTGGCCTGACCTTTCCCTCCTGCCTCCCACAAGAATTGTTCTCCTGTCATCTCATTCTAAAGCACATGAAGAAACAGGGAAGACCGATAAACCTCCTGTGAGCAGCAGCACCAAGGAGAGCCCAAACGCTGTGGTTTCCTTAGGCTGTGGCCCTGAGGACCATTTAGACCATTCAGCTCCACACAGGGTGGGCCTGGCTCTGCCTGGAGGCTCCACCACATCACCCCCAGACACCTCTTGCAATGCCTTTGTTGCATCATTCTGCAGCTGCCCTCTGCTTTCAGTGCTGCTGGACCACCAGATATCAGGGCTACCTATGTCTGCAGGTCTACACTGGGATGAAATTCACAGAATCACAGAATGGTTTGGGTTGGAAGGGACCTTCAAAGGTCATCTAGTCCAACACCCCTGCCATCAGCAGGAACACCTTCAACTAGACTAAGTTGCTCAGAGCCCTGTCCAAGTTGACCTTGAATGATTCCACGGTTGGGGCATCTACCACAGCTCTGTGCCGGTGTTTCATCACCCTCAACATAAAAAAAGTCTTCCTTGTATCTACTCTGAATCTACCCTCTGTAAGTTTAAAACCATTACCCCCTGCTATAGGCCATTTGTAAACAAACAAAATGTTTGTTCCCAACTCTCTTGGAGCCCCTTTGGGCACTGGAAGGGGTTCTAAGCTCTTCTCCAGGCTGACCAACCCCAGCTTTCTCAGCCTTTGTTCACTGGGGAGGTGTTCCAGCCCTCAGAGCACGTTTGTGTCCACCTCTACACTCACTCCAACAGGTCCTTGCCTTCTATCTTAGGGACGGTGGTGGTCCTGTTTCATCTGCAGCAACCACCAAGGTCTCCTCACCATGGTGGATCCTTCTCTTCCAAATCGAGCTGGCTGGCCTGAAATAATCCAAGTTTGCTGTCCACAGAGCACCCAGCCGATCCCTGTCGTGTCCGGACGCCCCCTCCCCGCACTCCCTCGCCCCGCACAAAGGCTGATGCCTTTGAGCTGCTGGCAGTGCCTGGGCGCAGCCCTGATTAGATCGCTGTCACCGGGGAACAGGAAGGTTAATTGCCATTCTCTTTGTGTGCCGCTCGGAGAGGAGACCAATTTCAGCTCAGTAGCAACAAAGTGTTGCCTGCTTGCTTTGGAGGGGGGTAGGGGGAGAGCAAAGCAAAGTGGAGGGCAGGGAGTGAGGGAGGGAGCGGGGGTGTTGGACAAGCAGGCGGGATTGTGCATGGACTTTGAGCATAGCTGTGTCTTGTCTGGTCTAGCAAAAGAGAAGTGCTTAACAAGTATTAAGAGACACAAATAATTCTCCTTTTCTCCTCTCGCCCATTCTTTTCTCTCTTTCTCTTTGCTTGTAAATCCTGCTTATCGCATCTGAATAGCAGAATGGTTTCACACCGGACCTTTAATCTGGCCCAGAGCAGCCCCCAGAGGGGCAAAGTGGCTGAGGATTACCTTTTATTTTATTTGATTTTTTTTAGCTTTCTTCCACTCCTCCCCTCCCTTGTGGTGGTGTTTTTTTTTCTTTCCCCTTGCTCTGCATTTGTTCTTGGAAGGAGTGAGGAGCAAAGGCTTAAGGGGGGGAAGGGGAAAAAAGAAGCGTGTAGGGGGTGTTACAAACTTAAGGGGATCTGGATCTATTCAGAGAGACTTGTCCATAGCCTTGCTGCTTTTGTTCGCCTGCCATTCTTTAGCTGATTTCTTCACTCTGGTAAAAGCGCTTTAATTCCCTTGTAGATACCGAGAATCCCTCCTTCTCCTGCTCTCCCCTCCTTCTCCTCCTACAGCCCTGCACACCCTCTTTCACTTTCTCAGACTCTTTATCCAGTGTCCTCCTAACCACCAACAAAGCTCAGAAACCATCAGGTTTTCTTTCAGAAGGATGAAAGAGAGGGAAGGAGCAGGAGGAGGGAGAGGAGATGGGGAGCAGTGTGTGTGTGTGTGTGTGTGTGTGTGTGTGTGTGTGTGTGTTTGTGTGTGCACACACGTGCAACTGTATGTCTGTCACACCTGCCCCATGCTGGAGGGGATTTTTGGCTCTCCCAGACTTTTTCTGATGTGGTTTTTGATCCCAGGGAGCTTTATTCATGGTCTATTCAGCTCCAGATGTAAGGCATATGGCAAAGTCCTTCAGGAGAAAAGAACTGAGAAGTCAGCCAGTGCTGGAGGATGCAGAAGGGTCTCACACCCCTGGGCTGTCTGAGGGCTGATGGAGCTGGTGCTGCAAAGTGTCACCAGGGGCTGGAGGCCCCACCACAGACCCGGGGTGGGTGTATCTGGACAGGTACAAAGGTCAATAGAGCAACAGCCCTTTCAGCCACTGGACCCTGAGGGAGAGGTTTGTCTTCCCCCACATTTAGCTAGGAGAGAATTGCCTGGAGGGAGAATGTGTCAGAGCACCAGGCTGTGAACCACCCTCTGCAAACACTCAGTGGAGGTGCTGACAGCTCGGTAGTGGGAATACCTGCCCAGCCTCTTGGTCAGCAACTCTCTGGGATCAAAATAGCTCCTTTGCCCATGATTTCAACCCAGAAGCTCAGGCAGAACTTCAACTGCATGACCTTGTGCAGGACCTCAGAGATGCTCAACTCCAAGTGATGATGCCAGTGCTTGATGTGTTGTGGGGACAGTCTGTCACACTGTACCTCAGGAAGAAAAACATGACTGAAAATGCAGAGTTTCCAAAGGCAACAGATTGAATCTGCTGGGATTCAGTGTTTCACCCCATAGGGGTTTATCCATGGGAAGTCTTTAGGTGTGATTTCCAAGATCTCACAACTGATTGAGGTAATGGGTTATCAGCCTTCCTTAACTGATAAGAGAATTTACCATGCTGAGCTCTCTGCAGAAAGAACAATCTCCCATCCTGGCCAAGGCACGCAGCTCTGGTTAGGGTTTGTGGATGCTCCTGCTGCCAACATGGTCCAAACCCAGCTGGCACTTGTGAAGATAGGAATCCTGGTAAAGGAGAAGGGATTGGCACACCCACCCGTGGGGGTGAGTTGCTGCCTGACTCCCCATGAGAAGAAAGAGATTCTGTGCTGCTTTCCAGACACAGTGAACACATGGCACATGTAACCCACTCCCAGCTGGTTTGTCTGAGTTGTACTTGCATCTGATGAAAGCCAACACTCTAAACTGGCACTAGATCTGCAAACAGCCAGTCAACAAGAAAAACATTTGGACCAAACCTGGTGTTTGTGAAGCAGTTCTGAACTGGGATGTCCCTGCTCACCTTCTAGCACTGCTCCCAGCTTCCAGTGCTGCCTGGGAAGCTGGGACTGATGGAGCCAACATATGGTATCAGGAAAGCCTGGAGAAGGCACAGGGAGAGGAAAAAGAGCAGACAGGGCCAGATTGGATGGGGCTTCTAGAAACCTGGTCTAATGGAAGGTGTCCCTGGCCATGGCAGGGAACCTGGAACCAGACAAGCTTTAAAGTCTTTTCTAACCCAAACCATTCTGTGGTTCTATGATTCTATGACATGTAAAGGTGTTAGACAGGTTACCACAACACGTGTCTGCTCTTCCCTGGTCCCAGTTATTTCTGCAGTACCAGAAAGGGAGCTGTCCCTTTATGTCCAATTGTGCACTGCAGCTGATGGAGTGTGGGGAGGTATTTCTCAGTGCTGGTTCTGCTGCAGGAGGTGGTAAATTCCTTCCTCTTCTCCTGTCCCACCTTTGACTTCAGATTAAATCATATCCTTGGTGTTTCCTGTAATGCTAAAAACATCATGCTGAATTAAAGCCATCCTCACAGTGAGGAGATCCTCAGGGCTGTTTGAGCACTTACCACCACCATGATATTTTGAGCTAGACAGACCATATCCAGCATGTGTTTGAGTGCAAAGCACACATGTCCCTTTTGTCACAGCTCAGCTGAAGAGCCCAGACTAGAGAGATGGCTCCAACATGGAAAGAAGCCATTGTCAAAGTCTTCCTGGAGCTGGGGAGCTTCGGTGTGCCTGGGCACATGCTCCTTTGCAGAGCAAACTATGAGATCAGGACCTGCTTTTACAAGAGGGTTTGTTCCCACGTTGGCCAGGATTAACTCCCCCCTTCCACTCTGAGCAATAGGGAATGGGAGAGGCTGAGGCATTTCCTGCAATGACTAATTAGATCCAGCTCCTAACAACAACATGCACCAGAGAAAAGCAAAGCATTAACCAGGACAAGGTAATGAGACTGTTCTCCCCCCAACAATTTCTCCCACTAATCCCAGACAAAGCTCCCAGTGCTGGACCAAGCTGCCAGGCAGTGTAAATCAGCATTGCTCCACTAATCTGATTTATACCTGCTGAAGATTTCCCATCACCAATAATCTACATTTTGTGTATGTTCTTCTCTACTCCTTCTCTCCTGTGGTGCCATGGGGGATTCCAGGCCACAGCTCTTCCTTGGAGGCACATTAAAGCTGCCACCACCATCACAAAGGGTAGTGTCACTGCTGACAGAGGGAGGCATGGAGGGTGTTCCTGCTTTTACAGATGGCTGGATTTCTCCTGTATCCACTGTGGTGGCATTGGATTAAGCCTGAGGCCAGGCACAGGAGCAGTTTAATAATGAATGATGCTCACGTTGCCAACGATGAGTAATTCAGGCAGCAGTGTGTGTAGCACAGCTGCTGTCTAAGCACCTGGCCTTCAAAGGGTGAATGAACATTAAGATTGTTCCATAAAAGCTGGTCCAGCAGTTGCAGGGGGTGTGTGTTTTATGAATGGAGGTGGCAACCTGGACCCAGCATTTTTGCAGGAGTTGGCCAGTAGTGGAAGAAGATTTGTGGTATGTGTCTGTTGACCAAAGGCTGGAGCAGACCAGAGCATGGTGGGGAGGCCTGAGGAATATGAGAGGAGGGTTAGGAACACCCAGGAGCAGAGGGGTACCTGGGAGGAATTCCAGGGTGGGCAGACAGCCCAGTTTTTTAGCCAGAGCTTCCAGAGTAGATGTGTCTGGGTTCACCTGGAAGTCACAAAATGATGGGAAACCTAGGTCCCATCTTCTCTCCTTCCCTTTGAGAAAACCCCATCAGATGTCACAGATAGGAGGACAAATGGCTGGCAAAGGTGTGCTGAGGGTCATTCTGGTGCACCCAGTGCTGCTGCTCACAGACCCTCAAGGTGCCTCAAGGTGTAAATAAGGAGCTGGTGACTGCCAGACAGGGATGGTTGAAGGTCATACTCATTGTGTAGGCACTCAAGACCAGATGAAATTATGAACACCTCAAGAGAAAGTGATTTAGCAGCTCCCTATGAGTTGAATGATGATCAACCCCCGACCATGAGGCGGAATCCAGCCTGCTGGACTGTCCTCTCTGATGCCTTCACTTCTTCCTCCAGATTGCTTTTTTGGACCTCCACCCTTACATGCCAGTCCCAGTGGCAGAGAGATTACATTTCTCATTTTTTATGTGCATAACAGGGGACCTGTCACTTCAGTTTGGCACAGAGGCTTCCAGCCAAGGGACAAGAGCTGCGTATTCCCACAGCATCACCAGAACAGGATTGGTAACTTCTTCCAGATTAATTTCCCACCATGGGACTGTAGCTGGGAGAGGGATTTGGGATCAGCACCAGAACCTAAAGAGCCAATGGAGGCCAAAAACCCCATCCAGTCTTCACTGACAAGAAGCAATTCTGCTCTGCAGCAGCTGAGCCCTGAGTCTTTAGGAGCACGAGGTTCTCTGCAGTGATACACAAGTCCCTGCAGTGGATCTGGTGTTTTGCAGTGGATCTGGTGTTTTGCAGTGCCCTCAGTGGCCCCATCTAAAGCACAGACCTTGTCTGAGATGTTAAAAACAGCCCAAAGAAGTAATGTTGAACATTGTTGAATATTTATTTATTACACAACACCCACCCACAAACTACCACTATCCTCATGGCTGCTCAAATGCAGGCACCTGGGTGAAAGAACATGCTTCTCCCATGGGAATTTTACCCCTCCTCCTCTTGGAAGGCATCGTCCAGCCTCTTTGGAGCATAAGCTGGTGAAGGCATAGGGAGGAACAGGGGAGAGGAGGAGCTGGATGTGTTTGCTAGCAAATAAAGGACTGTGTGCTCAAACACTCTTCCTCTGCCTATCCCTCCCTGGCAGCGTTTGCTCAGCAAACAGTGCTAATTCACCAGCTTTCCAACGTTTGATTCAGTCTGCAAAAGCAAACCTCGTATCCCACGTCCCCAGTGGCCTCCTCTCCCCCTCCCCTTCACCCCGAGATGTGCTGCTCAGCACCAGCCCTTTCCTCTTCCCCACATCTCCTGCTCTTCCCTTCTACCCTCCAAAATATGGTAGAGGCTTAAATCAGACTGAGGTGTAGGTGATGGGCAGGTAACTCAGCAGCTTCCCATCCAGCCAAGCTCTGCTGCGCTGCCAGGCCTCATAAATGTGGGAACACAGAAGCCTGGACAATGTTTTCCTGGGATGCCACCCGTGCCCAGGCAACAGGCTCCAGCCACCTGATAAGGGGTGAGCACAACCCTCAGGCTCCATGAGGGTTTGACCATGAGAAGGGTCATAAACCAGGTTATGTGGAGGTGGAGGAGGGAAAGCTGGTGTGAGACAAAGGCAGGGATGGTTGTTTTTCCCTTTGGAGAAAGGTGAGAGGTTTTGTAGAGGGATGGAGGGAACTTCAGCCCTGATTGCAGAAGAGGCTCAGCACCTATTTTGGATTTGAATGGTTATTTGTGACCAGTGGCCCTTCTAAGGACATGACCCAGTGCCTTTGGCTGCAGCAGTGGGGAAAGCTTTCTTTATTAGACTTGAAGGTCCCCAGTAAAGCAGTGGCTGTTTGAAGTTATCAAACCACCAGACACAAGAAAACAATCTGAAATCCCCAACTTCATGCAGACATTGTCTGATATGGAAGGGTCATCAGCTACTGTGGTGTAGTATGGAGGAACCACAGGATAAAACAGGGTTCTGTGAAGAGATCAATGTATTTATCAGGGGACACTCAGATGCCAAAATACTTCAACAACTCCAAAATGTTGAGTTTGAGTCAGAGTGTAACATATGTTTCATTTTGGGATGCAAGTGAAAATATTCTGTTGAAATCAGAGAAGCATTAAGGTTGGAAAAGCCCTCTAAGATTGTCAAGTCCAATCATTAACTCTGCACTGCTAAATCCACCACTAAACATTATGTGCCATGTCTACACATCTTTTAAAGTCACTGAATGGTTTGGGTTGAAAAAGAGCTCTCAGAATTAACCCAACCATTAACCTAGATGATCAATAATTTCTTCTTGTGGCTTGGCCAGGAGTTTGGGAAGGTTTTCCTTCTGGAAGCATGTTTCATCAGTCCCGCAGCACTGCTGTGAGATGTCAGGAGTGCCTGGCTCCAGTTGTGTTTGGACAAGGGACTCATAGGACCGTGGTGGTCCAGCTCACCTGCAGGTGCTGTGTCTTCAGTGTTTCTCCTGATCACAATGTTGTAAAACAGCTCACAGACCTTTTCATCCTCCTGCTCATCCTCTAATAGCCCAGGGCAAAACTGATCAGAGCCAGGGAGACTCAATTTGGGTGTGCTTTGCATTGTGGCTTTGGTCATATCTGTTTGAAGAGCTGCAGTTCCTGGCCATGCTCTGCTGGCCTTTGTCCTGGTGGGCCCTCATGCTGTGGGTATCCAGGTGTCCATCACCCACGCTGGAGTCACGAGCACTTGGGTGCTAAAGGCCACAGCAGGTCCCTGCTGCGCTGCTGGAAAAGGAGAGAGGTTTGGGAAAGCAATCCTCTCCGCTTGCCTACCGCATGGGAAACATCCCCCTGGCACTTACAACCAGCCCCGGAGCTCAGGCAGTGACATATGCTCCCTTCTCGCCTCCTCTCCCGCCCGCCTTTCATCACAGGTCCTCGCAGGAGGCCCATTAAACACTTAGCTGACCTTGGACCTCTGCCCGCGCCAGCTGCCCATGAGCACGGGCAGGAACGTGCTTGCACCGCGCCGTGCCCGCCGGAGCTGTCACCGCTGATTTACCGCATCGCGGTGCGGAGTGCGGGAGCCGGGATAGCCGGGTCTGCCAGGATAGCCGGGATAGCCGGGATAGCCGGGACTGCCGGGATAGCCGGGATAGCCGGGATTGCCGGGACTACCGGGATAGCTGGGATTGCCAGGATAGCCGGGATTGCCGGGACTACCGGGATAGCCGGGATTGCCGGGACTGCCGGGATAGACAGGATTGCCGGGATAGCCGGGACTACTGGGATAGCGGGGATAGCCGGGATTGCCGGGATTGTCGGCATGGGGAGGAAGGGAGGGACAGAGGGATGGAGAGCTGAGGTGGCACAGTGATGCCACAGGGCAGTGGCCGGCTGCTCTGCAGATCTGCTGGCCAAGCCGTCTCTCTTAATGCCCCTCCGGGTTCAACCCTGGGTCTTAATTTTCCAGCTGACTACCCTCGTTCCTAACA
>VWZD01007945.1:429805-446248 GCA_013396695.1 Sakesphorus luctuosus | reverse complement strand
GGGACTGCCGGGATAGCCAGGATTGCCGGGATAGCCGGGACTACTGGGATAGCGGGGATAGCCGGGATAGCCGGGATTGCCGGCATGGGGAGGAAGGGAGGGACAGAGGGATGGAGAGCTGAGGTGTCACAGTGATGCCACAGGGCAGTGGCCGGCTGCTCTGCAGATCTGCTGGCCAAGCCGTCTCTCTTAATGCCCCTCCGGGTTCAACCCTGGGTCTTAATTTTCCAGCTGACTACCCTCGTTCCTAACACGAGTTAGAGGGGAAATGCAGATTAAAACAATCACAGCCTCTGGCACTGTGTGGCTAAAGGATGGATAACAACTGCGCTGGGCTGGTTTCCCCCTCCCATGCACTCCTGATGGGACCAACCCCTCCAGGGAGGCCGTTCTGGTGAAGGGGTGGCATGTCCCAGCCATAGGCTTTTGGGTGAGATATGTGGGGGCACAGCTGGGCTGGTTTCACATCAGGATTAAGAGCAGTGCCCCTCAGACCATCCCATCCATGTTGCTGCCCAGGACAGCACCTTTTGGGTGTGGTGTTAAGCCCATGCCATTTTGGTTTTTGATTTTACACCCTGAATCTGAGCCTCCACCCCAGTGTGTCCTGCCCAGCCTCTCAGATGTCCTGGCCTTATCTGTAGAAACAGCAGGCTTTCCATGATTACTTATGAAAGATCTTCCATGGTCTTAGCAGAACCTGATGACCCCCTTCCAGTCGTCTCTGAGGTTCTCTCCACTACTTGACCAGAATAAGCAAGAGCAGGTCCTTCACCACCCGTGCTTCTCTTAGGTCATTTTTGGTAGTAATTAACTTTTTCTGGGAGCCTGATAGGATACAGGGAGCTACCAAGAGGAGACATTGCTGCTCTGACTCCCAGGGGAAATCAGTATGTGGGAAAGGACAGAAAATGTGAATCTCTGCCAGGTGCAGGGTGGCTGCTCAGAGAAGCTCCTGAAGAGATGGGAATGTTTTCCTTAGAGACAAGCTATAGGCACCTGTTAACTTAGAGTAACCTCCCCTCAGTGAACTGATTTTCCTACCCTGTAGTGATGAGAAAAGGCTCATCAGAAGCTTGGGACAAGTTTGCACCTTCTTTACTTAACCCAGCATGGAGAAATGACCCAGGGAGATTTTTAGGATGATGTCGCACTCGGAGGGGAGAAATCCCCAAGACTCCAGTTTCTGCTGCTCATCAGACTTCACCCTCCCCTTGTGCCTGGAGGTCAGGAGTGGGCTCAGGAGAGTGTATTTACAGCTGTGTGGCTGCTGTCAGGAATTTCTCTGAACCCAAAGGAGAGCCAAGCTGTGATTTCCCAGCAATAACCTTTGATTTGGAGCGTGTTTTGGAGCAGCACCAGGCAGTTCAAAGGCGGCTGGGCTGCAGCAGGCAGCCTGCATCGCTCCTGCCCTATCTCTGTTGGACACAGCAGAACTTGGGGACATGAAACTAAGGATCTAAAACTCAGTGTGCCTTTGAAAAATCTTCACTTGGTGACTTTGCTTGACATAGTGAGGAACAAAAAAGGATTTGGAGCTGTGCAGGGGCATGGAAGGAGCAAGATATGAAGGGAAAGTGCTGCTCCTGATGTGCCAGTGCTATTTTGGTGCCTTGAAATAAATGTTCCAACAGGTTCTGGGCTGAGATCTGCTGACTTATTCTCTGCTCAGCCACGAAAACCCCATCACTCCTGGCTTGGCTTGGAAAAGAAACCCTCTTCAGGGCTTTGGGGTTTCCTCTCCATTCCTACTGACCAGCATCTTGTTTTGGAGAGCTCTTCAGAGTGAGACATGCTTAAGCTGTTGCTGGGAGGTGCTGGTTGAGTGGTGGGACAGGCAGGTGTGGGAAACCTGCCGTGACTCACCACCATCATTTCAGGGATCATGAAGTCATTGAATGGATTGGTTTGAAAGGGACTTTAAAGCTCATCTTGTTCCAACCCCTTGCCATGGGCAGGGACACGTTCCACTAGACCAGGTTGCTCCAAGCCCTGTCCAACCTGTTTTTGGATGGCTCTGCCATGATCCAGAGCCTGGGCATTTCCTGTTGGAGGAGGCTGGAGACTCTGTGTGAGCAGAGAGAAGCTGAGTTGGTGCTATGGCACCCACGGTAGGAGCATCCTGGGTAAGGCTGAGATGACCTTTTTCCAGTGCCCCCCATACGTGGGTGCTGAACATGTCCCATGCTGGTCACATCCTTGTCCAGGAGAGGCCAGGAGAGAGGTCTCCTGGCTCCAGCTGTGACTCCAAAGTGTGCTGCCCTACAGCAGAAGTCCTCCTTCATCTCCCCCTTTGCATTATTATTTCCCCCCTTTTTAAATTCATCTCCCTCCGCCAGCCGGGGCTGTCCCTGCTGGAAAATTACTCTGACAAAAGCTCCCTCAGCAGTAATTACCTAAATGGGGGGAAGGGAGGGGAGATCCATTTAGAATCCACTTCATTGCGGGATTAGCTAATTAATTAACGGTTTCACTGACAACTCGAAGGGGAAGAGTGTGTTAAATAGGAAGGCTCCGGAGCCTGATTTATGTGATCTGACACCCACGGTTTCTCCGCCAACTTGCCATCCTGCCTTCCGCTGGCCGTGGGGTCCCGCCCGCCCTCTCCTGGGATGCTGCGGGGACAGTGCCTCTCCCGGCGCTGCCAGAAGGCTGGGACATGTGTTCCTGCGCGTGGGGAGACAATGCGGAGGTGGATGGGAGCACGGGGTTATTGGCTGGCAGATGAAGCAGGGCTTGGAGGGGGCTGCCCACCGGGCTGGCAGGGACACCCATCTGCCCAGCTCTGGCACAAAGAGCCGGGGAGGAGAAGGAGGATGGTCCTGCCCTGTACCCCCCAACATCCCACCCGCTGTTGCTGGGGGAAGGAGATCATACAAAGTCGAATCAGAGCCTCATCTGCTTGTCACCCTCCACCCCCAAACTCTGCCCGTGGTGACTGCAGTGGGTCCTTGCGTGGGTGGGTGGTCAGGTATAGGATAGGGAGCAGGATATGTGTCTCCTGACTATGAATGAAGCTTTTGAGAGGCCCCGTGGCTCCAGCAGCAGATTAGTCCTCTCCTGCCACAGGCTACCTGTGCAGCCAGGGCTTCACCCTGTAGAGCCTCCCTTCCTGCTCCGCCCCTGTACAGTCCCTTGACTCAGTGCCTGCAGACGTGGGAGAACATTGGTAAGTGCCCTGGGTACCAAACCTGCTTCTCACAGAGCTGGCACTGGTGCTGACCCCAATCCAGTCTCCTTTTGGGAACTGACCCTTCACCCAGTGGCTGGGAAAGATCCCAAAATGCACCAGGGATGGAACTGGCCAGAGAGGCCGTGCAGGACACAGGACCAGCATGGCCCTGTCCACACCTGGCCATGCCCAGCCAAAGGGAATGGGAAGCCTGAGGGACACAGGCTGCCCAGGAGAGAGCTGGCAGCACTGCCCAGCACAGGATACCCCATAATTCAGCTGCAATGAGTTTTATGGGTCTCAGAAGGGAGTAGCTGCACTGAGCAGGAAGGAGGCCCCAGCAGCAGGAGGGTGGTGGTATCAATTCCCCTCTCAAACATCCCTTGCTTTGGTTGTGCTCTGTTCACCTTCCCCTCTGTTTTGTTTTTGTGGACCTGGAGGTTCTCAGAGCAGGCTGGGGGTCAGGGCTTGCTCTTCCCACCACCAGAATTCATTCCCTGCTGCCAGGTGCCTCTCACCCACACTGGCATCTCAAGGTACAACCAGCTGTGTATTTGGATGGGAAAAAATAAAACTCGAGAGTTTCCATCTGGATTTGTTAATTTGAGGCAAAGGTTAAAACGTGTATTGAAAAAAACATGCTTTTCCCAGTTAATTTGCATTTGTTTGTTTGTTTGCATTCTGCAAGGACTGTAATTCCCTTTGGAGGGAACAAAACTGCCAAGTTTCACACCTTCACTGGAGGTGAAAATTTCTCACATTGGTAGCAAACCCAGGGATTGGTCTGGGGAGATATAGGAGGGGGGAGAGCAGTGGGACTGGGTTTCCTTGTACTTTCATTTGCTTCTGTAAGGATGAAGGGGAAATATTGATTAACAGTTGCTCCAAAGCTGCCCATCCTTCCTGCAAAACCAGAGGGGGACACAGGGATGTGACAAGGGACAAGGTGCGACATCCAGAGTGACGGCCATAGGATGGGAATAGAGAGCCTTGTGGGTTGGGAGCTGAGCTTATCCTGACCTCTCTACCCTGCTCCTGCCAGCACCCCATCCCGATCCCCTGCCACTGCTCCAAACCTCTCCCTGCTGACTTCGAATATTGTTTCAGCCACTTGAATGCTGGAGGCAGGGCGTGGGTTAAATCTAAACAAATGTTAAACGCCAAATAAATAAATAAAGACTGTTCTGGAGTGGGGTGTGCCCATGTCTGGCAGGCCTGTGCCCCCCCCGTTGGCTCCCCCCTCCCGAGCACTTGGATTGCTTTTTTTGATGGCTTCTAAATAGAGGCGCCCGATCGCATCTGGGAGGAAAATGAAACAGATTTCATTTTTCACACGCGGCACAATGGCCGTGCTGACAAAAGAGGAAGGCGGCCCATTGTCCTCCTCTGCATCTTCACATCCTACCTCTGTCCCCCGAATTAACCCCTTTCACCTCCGCCTTTGTGGCGACACCACTTCGGAGCTGCCGAACAAAGGCGGCAGAAAACCCTCGCCGTGTACAGGGGGGGCGGGAGGAGCGGGGCGGGGGAGCAGCGGGCTGAGGCATGTTGGTGTCCCTCATCTCACTCCCCGGGGCTGGCAGTGGCCATTCCTGTCCCTTTCCCATCAGCCACTCGCCAGGCAGGACCTTCTCCCTCAGGTCCTACCTGCCTTCCTGGCTATGAGGGGTAAGGAGGGGCATTTCTTGTCCCTGCACCTCTTCTTCCACCAGGAGGTTGGGTTTGCAGCAGCGGGATCAGACCAAGGGAGCAGCTTCAACCAGGAAGTGTCTTCACCCAAGGAGCTCTGGATGCTTCAGCAGCATCGTGACCCCAGCCAGGATGGATGTACAGCACACAGCTCCCTGCAAAGGTCCTGAGCACCCTCTGTGCTCCTGAGGGCTGAGACCTGATAGACCAAGACCCAGAGCTGGGGTGACCCCATTAACCACATCCTCCTTTTGCACATTAATGGCTTTTTTTGTTTCTTCCATAGCTTTTTATTTCAAACTCCGTAATAGTTTGGCTTATCACACTGAAATCCCAGTGGTGCAAAGCCATAAAGGTACAGAGGTAAAAAAATGGCAAAACACTTTAGGGCAAAGCTCAGATGCATTTGGGGGTTGCTCAGGCTGGTTTTGATCTGAGCCTTGTGCCTTCAAGGAGAGAGTGGGAGGGCTGGCCCGGCTTCTGGAGCCAGGCCTCAGCATGTGGCTGCAGCACAGCTTGGACAGCAGAGTTTTAAGTCCATGGGAAAGTGATTTCAGAGATTTCAGCATTTCTTGGAGCTGGGGGGATCTCGGGATTTCTCTCCCCTGCCTGCTGGTTTATCTGCTCGAGGTCTCGTTGCCCTGTTTTGTTCCCCTGATCATTTTGACTCCCGTGCTCCCGTCTATCTGACAGACCACTCTACTCAGAGATGACACCGCTGTGATGCAGCCTGTGATAATTCTCTCTGTCCCTGCAATCAATGCCTTCTCCTGCAAAGGCTGCCTTCAGCTACATCAGGGTTTTTAGATGAAAAAGCCCCCTAAAAATCACACCCAGAGATTTGTTTTTCTCTTTCCAAGCTCAGCCTTTGCAACAGCTGCTCATCCTGGAGGTCCCACACTTATCTGCTGCCTCCATGGACTTCCCAGATGGGATGTCCCCTTGCATTTGAGTAGGACTGGGGGACGATTGGGCCAGGTAGATATTTTGGGGGGGATTTTGCTGGCAGTAGGATTTCCCTCCCCCAACCAGAAGGCCACCATGTGCACTGCAGAGAGGACAAGGACCTGGCCTGCCCTGTCTCTGGTGGTACCAGTGGCTGTGCCATCCCTCTCTCTGCAGCTGCCTCGTGCAGTTCCCAACTGCAGCATCCCTTTAAATAGCGAGGGACTGCACTCCCACCCGGGGCCTGCAGAAGGTTAGATAAGAGAATACAAACCACAATGCTTGCCCTTTTTTTTTTATCTTTCCTTTTTTTATTATCTTCTTATGGCTTTAGAATTATCTTCACAGACACTACATGAATTTAGTCAGGGCAGGTAAGGTCACTCGCAGACACAGTTGCTCATATTTATGTATATTCACCAGGCAAAGGAGATAAATGGGAAAACAGGCTCAGAGGGGGATGGAGAGGGGAGGGAGGTCGTGGGGGAGGATGGGATGCAGCAACCCCAGACTAGGATGAAGAGGGGCAGCAAGTGGGCACAGGCATCAGGACCATGACAAAGGTGGGGTTGAGCAGGGGACCATGATGTGTGACAGAGGGGACCACAGCCAGGAGGAGGTAGAACAGCACCTGGACAATGGCAAGGCCATTTCTAGTGCTGTGGTGTTAGCACCTGCAAGAGGAGGGAGGGTGGGATTTCTTTCAAGGCTGGTGGAAAATCACCCTGAAAAATCATGGTGTTTTGGTCAAGCCTTTTCTTCTGCACATTTGTGACCGTGGGAGTCAAGCAACCTTTTGGGTAGGCCTGTAAAGCAGGTCTTAGCTAGTTCAGGCTTTAGTAGCTCACTTAAGCCATGAAAAAGTTAGGTGACATGATTCTTACTCCTGGTCTTTGGCACAGAAGGCAGTGCTACATTGAGTGACTTGTCCAGGCTCTGTCTTCCAGGTCAGATGACACCATGAAGAGGTGGAGATGACCATGTCATGGAGAGATGGGGGACACCACATCATGGAGAGTGGCTGGAAGGTGGGTGATGGCAGAAAGTGAGCAGTGGTGGGCTGCTGCACTTGGCTCAGGTCTGGCTACAGGGCACCCCTGGGCAGGTGAAAGTGCTGCTCTTGGCTAAATTGGGGTAGACCTGGGCCATGGGAATCTGGGGTTTGCCAGGTGATGAAATCCAGCTGGGCACTCCCTCTAAGGACATGGGGATAGTGAATGAGGGGTTGTTGCAGCCTGGGAATCCACTGGGATAGAGGAGGAATAAAGCCAGCTGGAAGCTTGTGCCTCCTGAACCATGCCTTGTGTTTCCCAGGGACATAGAGCAGCACCTTCCCCTGCAGCCTTACACCGGGCAGGCTGGGGAGGGTTGTGGCGGAGGGAGTGTGGTCCAGAGGTGGCAGAGCTCTCCAGCAATGGATCTCTTTCCTTGGGAAGCCCCCTTGCTGCCAAGTGTGCAGGAGAGCAAGCAACCTCCACCCCAAGCAGTTGCAAGCTCATGAATGGCAGGAGCGACCTCACAGGCATGGGCAGGGAGACAGATGGCCTTTGTAATGCTGCTGAGGTGACCAAAACACCGACCTGAGCTCAAAACAACTTGGTACTCACTCAGCTGCTGCTCACCACTACCTTTTCAGGAGAAGAAATGCTGACTGAGACACCAAAGGGCTGCTCAGATCAGAGTCAGATGAGTCGGTCCTTGCTTGTGCCATAGAATCGTAGAATTGATTGGGTTGGAAAAGACCTCTGAGATCATCAAGTCCAACCCTTGGGCCAACTCCAGTCCCTTTACCACATCATGGCACTCAGTGCCACGGCCAAGCTCAGCTGAAAAACCTCCAGGGATGGGGAATCCACCCCCTCTCTGGGCAGCCCATTCCAATGCCTGAGCACTCTCTCTGCAAAGAAGTTTTTTCCAATCTCCAACTTCAATTTCCCCTGGCAGAGCTTGAGCCCCCTGTGCCCCCTTGTCCTATTGCTGAGTGCCTGGGAGAAGAGACCAACCCCCACCTGGCCACAACTTCCCTTCAGGCACTTCCAGACAGTGCTGAGGTCACCTCTCAGCCTCCTCTTCTCCAGGCTAAACACCCCCAGCTCCCTCAGCCTCTCCCCACAGCACTTGTGCTCCACTCCCTTCTCCAGCCTCGTTGCTCTTCTCTGGCCCCACTCCAGCCCCTCAATCTCTTTCCTCAACTGAGGGGCCCTGAACTGAACACAACACTCAAGGTGTGGCCTCCCCAAGGCAGAGTCCAGGGGAAGGCTCACTGCCCTGGGCCTGCTGGCCATGCTATTTTTGATCCAGGCCAGGATCCCATTGGCCTTCTTGGCCACCTGGGCACACTGTTGGCTCATGTTGAACTTCCTGTCAATTAGTACCCCCAGGTCCCTTTCTGCCTGGCTTCTCTCCATGGGCACCTCCCACTGTGAACCTTTGAATCACGAGCCATGGGCCCACCAACCTGAGACCCACGAGCTTCCTGAGGGCTGAATATCATCTATCTCCTATGGGCTAAACTTTCCATGGTCTCCAAGCTGTGAATCCACAGACTGGGCAAGTGTCAATGAAATTCAGTGATGAAGGTGATTTTACAAAGGTCTCTTTCCTCGGTATGGACCTGGGTAGGAGGGGACAGGAGTCTTCCCCTGCTCTAGGGCAGGGACAAGGAGAGGGGCTGGGCATCAAACTGTTAATGGCAGGAGCCTTCCTGAGAAACTGCGTACCCAAACGAGCGCCGTGTGATGCTATTTCAAGGAAAATATATAATGCACCTAAAGAAATTGTACAGAAATTGCAAACAAAGCATGCACAGGAGGATATAAAATACCGAGCACAAGGGCACCCACCGATTATAACTTGATTTAAAACCACTTAATTCACTAAATAATAAATGCAGATTTACCAGAGGTGTCAGGACTAAAAGCATGCCTAACAATGCGTTTATTTAATAACTGTTTGCTCTCAATGTCAGGGCACTGTGTCTAGAAAATACAGGCAGCAACCAAAGGCTGCATTTTTTATTCTTTTTTTTCCCAAGGCCTAGTATATCTAGGGAAAAAAAAAAGAAGAAATAAAGATTAAGAAAGAGAAGTCAGAAATTGTAATGATCCAGCTGAGATGAAACTTGGCATCCCTTTACCCAGGGAAATAAGAAACTCTGATGGAAAGTGGGAAGCAGAACAAATCCACCAAGGGTGTTAATTCTCTGCTGGTGTATGAGGGTGCAAAGGAGAAAGAGGTGCTGCTTTAAATGCAGCCTTCCCAAGGGAGCACCACCCAAGGGAAGTGGCTGCAGAAATGGCTCCTTGCTTCACAGGGATGGTGACTTGCAATATCAAATAGATGTGGATATTTCCAGGAAAACTGGAGTTGCTGATGACTTGTGAGCTGCTGTTGGGATGGTGGGAAGTTAAACAAGTGCTGCGTTTGACTGTTTCATGCTCCACAGTGTTTTAAGGAGTCATTTTTTATTGGTCTGGGAGAACATGGGCTTCTATTGGCTCTGCACTGGCAAGATCTGAACTGCCATACAGCAGGATTCTTCCCAAGCACTTACTGAGCAAGTTGAGTGTCAGGCTTTGCAAAAACAGCCCTGTGGTGACATTAGTAGGACCTGGCAGGGCTGTGATGGGCCTGGGTCAGCAGGTGACTCCTTGGGTCCTCTGAAGGGAGCTCAGCACTGAGGTCAGAAGAAGGCATATTCCTGGGTTTCCCTTTGAAAAGTCTAAGGCTGGTTTGCTGTTTACCCCGTGAGATATTCCATGTGCAGTACATGCTTCTCCAAGGCCATCTTTGACCCTTGCTTTGGGAGAACTGGCACATGTGGAAGCTTTGTTCCCCACAGCACCTTTCCCTGGAGTGTAGTGTTGACATAAAGCCTCAGGGCTGGATGTGGCTCTACTGTGCAAACATTGTAGCTGGGGGACCGGTCTCCTGAGGAGCAGAGGAACCTGTGGGTAAGCTCACAGGTTGGGAGGCTTTGCTGGGTGACCCTCTGGTGATGCTGGAAGGAAGCAGCAGAATGTGATAAACAGAGACACTTTGCTTTACGTGATTCAAGCCATGGAAAATGAAGCTCTAAAGTCAAATCTTATGGTGGCAGTGTTCCCTGCCTGCAGGAGGCTCTCTCCAAGCCCACCCTTCCCTTCCTACAAAACCCCTGCTCCCCTGGGGCTGGCAGAGTTTACACTGCTCCCAGCACGCCCAAGCATTGCAGATTCAGCTGAGGGGAATGGAGTGGCTGTCACGTCCCTCTCCGACGTCCCTCCAGGGTGTCCATCACCCCATGGATCTGCCCCTTCTCCGAGGAGGACACACCCTGCCCTCTGTGGCAGTACCAGCCCTCTCCACATGTAGTGGCAGGGTATGGGGAGGGGAAAGAGAATCCCCTGTTTCTTTCCGCTCTTTCTTAGTGTCACATGTCCCTGAAAAGCCGGTTATCTTTCCCAAATCCTACGCCTGTCAGGGCAGCGATGACACAAAGAGCCCCCAACCCCTTCCAGCGCTGCATCGAACCCATGGCGGAGGTCTCTGCTGGGTTCCTCTTCCTTATCCCCCCACTCCCACCTCCCCCACCACTGTCTCCCAGCCTTATCTTCTGTTGTCTTCTCGTGGAAGAAGAGATAAAAGTAATTCTTATGGATGCTTCTCCAGCGAAGGCTTGCCTCCTTCCCCCCTGCCTCCCCCAGCATCTCCCTGCTCCGTCCAGATAAAGGGTGAGGACCAAGCACATGTCATTTTCTTTGTGCAAAATCAATATTCAGCAAAGTTTATCTGTCCGACATAGCAGGAAGCGCTAATTTCATCCACGTCAATTACTTTGATGAACGCTTATACTGTTCAGGGTGTGAGAACAAGATAAAAGAATTACTGAAATAAAAAGCACACACCCGCAAATGCACCCACCCCCTCCTCACTCTGCTCCTCTCCCCCTCCCCAAATCGCCCCTCCCAGGGTCGTGTGATGCAGAGCAGGGCTGGGGGTGGCTGCTGAAGCCAAAGAGTGCGGGTCTGGGATGCTTACAGAGATGCCCAGGCAGAGCAAGCAGCCTGTCTCTACAGAAACCAGCCAAATTTGGGAGAAATAAAGCCATAGTTTGGGTTGGGTGAGAAGCCAGAGCCCCCCAGCTCTGGGCAAAATGGCATCACTCAGTGGTGGGTACATCCTGTGGGGGCTTGTGTTTGTATGTGGCTTTTTTGGATGCGCAGAGAAGAGATCGTGGGCAGGGCCAAGGTTTTCCGACGTGCTGCTTTCCCCTGGCAATGGTCTCAAAAATGGATGGAGGGAAGGACAGATGCCCAAATTCAGGCTTGGAGATCCACCTGGAGAAGGTGAAAGCTGTTGCTGAGATCACCCAGGATGAAACCTGACTCTTATGCTGCAGCACATGAGACATGACCCCGGGGGAATCAGACGAGTCCCTTCCACCTGAAGCCACCGGCTCCTCCAGGAGCCGCCTCGGCCCCTGCGCAGGAAATGGTGTGTGACAATTTTACAGCACTGCCACTGCAGGACTGAATAAGCACATCTCGGGGCCCAAGTCTTTAATTAACCAGCCAGGCTTGAGTTTTGCAGCAGGGCTGAGTGTACACCCACGCTGTCGTGCTGACAGTGTCACCCAGACCTCAGAGACATCAGCTCTCCCCTCCATCTGCAAAACCTGTCTGTTCATGCCTGTAGATGCCAGCCTGGCCCAGTCACTTGTGTGCCCAAACCCAGGGTGGCAGGGTGGGTTGAACCCTGGTAGACCTGGGTTAGGTCCTCAGTCCTTGGAGGAGGAGATGGTCCATTATTCTTAATTTTTAGAAGCTCATCCCATTAACTATGGGTTTTGTTGGACCCCCGTGGCAAGCCCCCTTGTCTTTGCATCCCAAGCTCAGCAGGAATGGCTTCTGGCCAGGCAGAGTGTGATGCCCCATGTCCATGGGCTCAGTAGCCCTCCAGGAACATGTACAAATGGCTTTTATCAAATATCTCTGTCTGTTCAAGACAATTTGCCAGCCTGGTGCTCCTGTCCCAACCCTGGGTGTGTGGGAGTGTGGAGTGTCACAAGCTCCCCACTGGGGGCCCAGGAGGGATTGGGGTTTTCCATGGGGATGCCTCAGGTTCTTCCCTCAGGACACAAAAGCTGACACAGCTTTGGGTAAAATATCCTCAGATTTTGCCCCTTTTTCTTTTGGGATGCATCATCCCTCTTTCCAGGAGCAGCCATCACATGCAGGCAGACCTTGTCCCACCATGCAATCCACTGGCAATGCCTCCCCTTTCAAAATACTCCCCAAGCCTAAAACAAATAAAAGTCAGGATGGTGGGAATTCTGCTCCAAAATCACAGTGCACTACAAAGCCTTAGGATATATTAAGTCATGTGAGGCATAAAATGATCCTAGAAAATCCCAAATGCCTGGGGTGGAATGAGGCTGTGCCCATGAGGGGAAGGCTGGACACTGTCCCCTGTGTGCTGCAAGGTGGTGGGGGTGGTGGGATGCAGACAAAGCCCACCCTGTGTCTGGGGATCCCCAGAAGTGCAGGGCCGTGCCCAACTGCCAGGTCCCAGCTTCTGAGTGAGGTGGCATTGCCTGGGGGATTGCTGATCACCAGGTGACCCTTCAGGCACCTTGCAAGCAGCAGAGGAAAATGTGGCTTAAGCAAAACTGCTGCCTGCACATGTGCAGGGGGCTGGGAACATGCACTGGAGCGATTTCCACAGCTCAGCTCGGCAGCGGGAATTTGTTAAGTCACGGCAATTTGCCAGTGCGGGGTGGTGTGATCCAGAGGCTGTCCCCATTTCCAGCCAGCTGCATGTCCCTGCCATGCCAAGGCTTCCCGAGCATGGCACTGGCACCTGCTGTGGCAGGATCACCCCTTGCCCATGCCATGGGGGAATTCTCGCCCAGCTCGGGGTTAAGGAAACCTCTTCAGTCCTATTTGAGGGGCACAGGTACCCCCCTGTGTCTGTGGTCTCCCCACTTGCACCTCGTGCCCAGCTCTGATGGTACCCACCCTGGGGAGGATGCTTTGGTCTGGGGCACAGGGAGGATGCCCCCCAAATGAAGTTTTTGGGGTGCAGTCTGAACTGGTGGCACCTCAGGAGCAGGGGGACAGTACCTGGGGTGGCAAGGGATGGGGAAGCCTGAGCCCACCTGGCTGGCAGCAGGCACCCCTCTGATGGAGAGGGGGGTGTCTGGGGGTGCCTCTCTCTCCACTGGCTACAGGGGGAGCCAAGACATCGAGCTAAGCTGGGATGTGCGTTTTTTCCATGGAAGAAGGTAGGCAAAGCACAGGGTGAGGATGTGCTCCCACCGCGATCTGCTGGAGGGTGTGGGGACAGCTGGGGCAAAGCTGCCAAATGCACAGGTTTTTTTTGGGGTGACTCTGGAAGTGCAGCATCTCAGTGCCCCAGGGGAGGTCTCCACCCCGGGGTAGAGCTGTCCATCTCCTTATCCTCACTGGAGCAGGTAACACAGTCAGGGCCGTCCTCCCCCAGCCCACCTTTCACCCCCATGTCCCACAGTGAGGATTTCCCCACCACAGCAGGAGGATGTCCCCATCCCCAGATCTTGCTGCCTGGGGGATTTAGGTTGAAAGCTGTATGGTTGATGACAGTGTGGATCCCAGTGTCACCTGTGGGTTGGCCAAGGAAAATATAGCCCAGATGCAGGGCAGGATCCTGACCTCGTATCCCCCGGACTTCCTCCTACTCCTCCAGCCCAACCCAGTAGGTCTTCTTCATGTCAGTAGTGTGTTTCTGCATGTTTGTGCAACAGAAAGAGACCCAAAAGATGTGAACTGCACTAAGAACAAGCCACACAAATGATAAAATCTACAAACCAACACAATTACTGCAGGATACTGTCCTCTCCAAAACCAAACCAACCAACATCCAGAGGCAAACACACAAGCCGTGGCCTTAAAAAGCGCCCAGTGAAAAATTATTTTATTTTGAAGATGATTTCAGATCATATATTTGTTCACTGGGGTTTTTTTTGTCTTTCTTAAAGGAGTTGCTGTTAGCAGCACTTCAAGGGTTTTACAAGTGACAAACAAAAAAGTCTCTAATTAGTAAGACTTTGTTTGGGAAGAATAATCCTTCTTTGTTATTATTTGGAACAAACAGACGTGGGTGGGTGGGATGTGTGTGTGAGAGAGAAAGAAGGAGAGACCAGCTGAATTATGCAACTAAATATTCCAGAGGGGATGTCAGGACATGAGGCTCTGATTTAAGCATGTGCATTGTCGGGATCAGCTTTAGCTGGGGCTGTCCAGGCACTGGGAACTGATGTGTCCCTAAAAAGTCTTCATGACTCCAATGGAGCAAGGAGGGATGGGGCAGTGCTGGCTCGGGATGAAGCCTGGCTGAGGAGGGAGCTATCAGGGCAGAACACATCCCCCAGCTCTGAGCTTGCCCCATCCCCCCCGGCCCCCCACTCCCTCCCCTCTGTCTCCTGGAGAACACAAAGCTGAGACTTGGATTATCTTCATTTCCATATGGAGAGCGATGTAAGCCCGTTCAATGCATGGCCGGTCATTTTGTTCACAACTTTACAGCAAGCGGGAGCAAAACCCGCTGGGGAAATCAACTATTCAGCTCCTCTCACCTTGTGTGCACACGCGGGGAGCGGCAACGCGGGAGTGGGCTTGGAATAAAGCTGCGTCTCCGGGCTGGCTCTGACCACCCCGGAGCTTTTTGGGCTTGAACTCCACACTGGAGAAGCCACTTGGACCCCAGTGGGGGACAGGTGTCGGTGCCCGGGCCAACGTTTCCTGGCGAGTTGGGGCATCATTGCCACCACATCCTGGAACGCCTCCGTGCCCTTCGGCTGCATCCCAGACCAGGGCAGATTCAGGTCCCTGTTCCCCCCGCTCCATGGCTTGGCAGCCCTGAGCTGCTCCATGTCTGTCGCCACCGGTGTCCCCTGCCGTGTCGCTGCGATGTCCCCGCTCCTCCTGACCTGCAGCCCCCTCTGCCGTTCGCCGCTCCTGCCTGGCCCCGGTACATCCCGCAAAATGCATCCCGCGGGGAGCACAGGCTCGCCCCCGCACCGCCCCGGGTGCTGTGTCCCTTCTGTCCTCTCCATCCCTGCCGTGTCGCCTCTGTCCCCAGCATGTCCCCTCCATCCGTGCTGTGTCCCCCTCACGGAGCTGACATAGGCACGCTGAGCACTGAGCTGCTCCTTTCTTGGGTCCACGGAGTGGAGAAGGGAATTGAAAGACCCAGACTCCAAAGAATTCAACCCCAAATGCTACTTCCCTTTCCCTCTTGGCCTCTTTGTGAGTTCAGGCAGAGGGGACCAGTTGGGGTGCTGGGCAGGCCGTGCTTGGCTGTGGGGGATGCTGGGGACACCAGCGAGGTTTTGTGGGGAGGCTGCAGCCCCCGTGACCTCCATTTCCATGGCAGACCTCCAGACTGGCTTGGGATATCATTCCCAGTCCCTCCATGGAGCCTTTGGCTTGGCCACAGAAGGTGTGAGGGTCCAGCCCATGAGGACACGAAGAAGGGCATTTGCAGCAGGATGTGGTTCCTTGACATTTCTTTGCCACAAATTTTATCCCAGGCAATAAGGCCTCATTAACAGCAGCAGGATCACTGTGTGTGCTGTGGGGGGCAGGCAGAGACTCCACACAGGGCCAACCCCAGGACCACTCTGCTCCCCCCTTGCTGGCCTTGAAACCCTGCTCCCCCCTCGATGGGCAGTTGCTGCCTCACACAGCAAATTTGACCACAGATTGGAGCCCAAGACCTTCCATATGGACTTCTTAGCCTTGGGATGGGTGGAGCTGTGGGGGCATCACCCCTTCGAGCTCCACTGGCCAGAGAGGTGATGGGCTCCAAGGCTGGACTAGCATAGTGTGATGCTTTACCAGCCACCAGAGGAGCCAAACACAGCCCAGCAGTCCCGTCCCACCCAAAGCTGGGACCCCCCCAGCAGTCTGGGCTGGCTGCCAGACATGGCACCTGCCTTTGCGGCGAGAAAAGAGTCCTCATCCTGGCCAAACCCCCGGATCCCACTGCCAGCCCCTCCAGACTCCACCAGGGGCCTGGAAGGGGGAGCAGGGAGAGCTGTTCCCACCTGTCCCCAAGCCTCCAAAGCCCACCTGGCCAGCAGCTCTGCCCCTTCTGCTCTGCCTTTATCCATCTCTTTTTTCCTTCCATTTTTTATCCTTTTCCATTTTTTTCCTCTTTAAAAAAAACTTCTTTTCCCACTTACTCTTCTTGCCCCCAATTATTTTATATTATTTTTTCCTTATTTTCTTTCTCATTATTTTCTTATTTTTTTCCTACTTTATTCCTTTTCCCCCTTGTTTTTCTTCCTTTTCTCCCACCTTCTTTATTCTTCTTTTCTTCTTCTATTTCCCTTCATTTCTTATCCTTCTTTTAACTTTTTTTATCCTTCCCCCCCCAGGTTCTTTTTTCCCATCTTTTTTCCTTATTTTATTTCTTCTCACCTTCCTTGTTCTTTCTTCCATCTTCCTTTCGCCTTCTTTCTTTCCTTTTTTTCTTTCTCCTTCCGCCATTTATCTTTTGGTCTTCTTGTTCTTTCCCCTTTTCCTTTTCCCCCTTTTTTCCCCTTTTCCCATTCTTCTTCTTCTTCTTCTTCTTCTTCTTCTTCTTCTTCTTCTTCTTCTTCTTCTTCTTCTTCT